>JAVQJF010076788.1:0-13853 GCA_036023855.1 Gadopsis marmoratus | reverse complement strand
CCCCACCACCCCCCCACCACCGTGGTCGCCCTCCCCCCACCCACCCCACCCGCCCCCCCCCCCCCCCCCCGCCCGCCCCGGGGGCCCCCCGCCCCGCGTAGTTCTTTTCCAGAGGCTCACTACAAATGTGCTTTCTGTTTTCCATTTAGTTCGACTGTTTTATTGTATATGAATCAAAGAAGCCAGGAGGAGACGCCAGAGAAACCTTGAATTATCTTGCACAGCAAACGTAATTTTGCCATTTCGGAGAAACAAAAAGTCATTGTTACATGACATCACCTTTCTGGTCTGATATTATATTTGTCCAAAATTAGAACCAGATATCATGGTGTAACCGTATTAATAACGAATGCTATGAGTCCTGTCTTGACATGCTGCATCCTGGGCTTCCATCGCAGTCATCGTTTTTGATTGTGCCAATAATGTTATGAGCTGTAACAGGAGCACGGCCAATCGATTAGGCTGTGTTATGAGAGGCTCGCTGCAGCTGCTGGTGAACGCCCATCCAGCCGCAGTAGAGTGAGCGGAGCCTCGTGATAATGAGGTGAGTAATTAAAGAGCGGGATATTGAGCCTGCTGACCCCTCTGGTCCTGATGAGCTGGGGGGACCGGCGAGAGACTGACCATGAGGCGAATTTACGCTAAGATGACTCATTAGGCTACACGGGGAGGCCTCACCCATTCTTCATGCTTCATTCGTCCTACATCTCTCACTGACCTGCACTGAGACCATGGCCTGTAAAACCCTCCAGTTTCTCCAGGGATTTCTTTTTTATCCTTCCTTCTATCCCACCTTCCTCCCGTATTTTTAACATTTCTAAAAAGAATAATAATAATGAATAATAATAATAATAAGTTGGCAGTGTTTCCCTCTGGTACAGCATGCGACAGTATGTAAAACATTAGCTGTAACATGATCTGCCAGTAAACCCAGAGAAGAAGACGACAGCCGAGAAGAACAAGACGAATGAACAGGAGAGGGATGGCGATGCTGTTGTACCTGGCAAAAAAGCTAAAACTCATAGCCGGCATGAAAAATCTTCCAAGCACAAGCGCACACAAGAGGCAAAAACACAAACCCGTGTCACTGACAGGAAATGTTTCCGAGGCAAATCAAGTGACCAAAGCTGAGGTGAAGATGTCAAACGCTCTGCGCCAAAAGCAATGTGCCCTTCAGCTTTTGCGACGCTTTCAGTCGCACTGTAGCAACTGTCACAATGAAATGAATGCATAATGTGTACATGTCTCATTCACGTAATACACGCTGTAAATCAACATGTCCTAAATGTACACACCCCTCATGTGTTTTCATTTACATGGTCGGGGTGTTGGGTGGTGGGAGCTGCCAGAAAAGTTCAGAGAAAATGTTGGAAAGATCTGATCGCAGTTCAGACGGGAGGACTTGCACTTTCAGTCAAAGAGGGACTCCTCACTTGTACGGCTGAGCGTGCCAAGAGAGAACAGTATCCTGAGATAAGAGAACACATGAGACAAGGAGGAACATGATGCGGGGGAGACATGGGACTTTGGCCAGCGCCAACGTCTACAAAATTACAAGGGGAGCACCCGCAACCACTGCCAGGAAGAAACACTGTGCCGGAGGTGAGACTTACGTACGTGTTATGCTAGATTAGTGTGTCAATCTGAACGACAATGATGAAGAAAAACAGTCACGGAAAGGAGATATACTGTGTAAATGTGGCTATTTTGTAATGATTTAGCATGTGAAATATAGGAATAACAAATCTAATCACAATAGTTTTAAAAAGAATCAGCTAAAATCAATGTAATAACCTGCACATTATGTATATACATAAAAAGATTATGTGATTATGTGTTCTGTATTTTAACTGAATTATCGGCAGGTTACTACATGATGATCTTTTATTGATGTTTAAAAAAATACATTTCGCACAATTATCACATCACGAGTTGCCACATGGTAATTTATATAATCACTGAAAATTAAACAGTAATTGGCCGAAGTGCTTGTCACTGGGAAGAATAACATTGTATTAATGTCATTATCAGCCAGCTGTACTCCCCGGGCAGTGACTTATCAACAGCAAGAAATGTAGACAACAGAAAATGAAAGATCTTTCTCCGGGTATTCAGGTGTTGGTGTTGCATTGAGACAGAGCGGCCTGAGAACCAATAGATTAATCCTGTTTTACAGATATCTTTGTCTCCCGGTGGACAGTGACAAATAGGACGAGGTATGGCTCAATAATATAAAGTGCTGTATAGTTCAGATGGAACCCAAGTGAGGGCATGAAATATATTTCGTGCGTTTCGCCTCGATTAATTCTAAGCTATTCTTTTTAGCGACACATTCATCAAGTGACTTCTGAAACACTGCAATTACAGCGCAGCACGGAGAGTTTGTAATTTGTATTTGTTGGATTAATAGGACCTTTTTGTCTCACTTTGATGAAATGTTTGACGCAGTTTCAAGCAAAACTAAATCTCTCAAAAACCATTCACCCTGTCACCTCGCCTGATGTCGGTGGGTTTATCCTGGGAAGAACCTTTACACATAATGGCTCCATTACTTGAAGCATTTTACCTCCTCAAAGTGATCTGGCCTCTTTGCATATTTTATCCCATGGTCATCACCTGTATTACAGACCCGCACTGTCCTCCAAATTAAAGAGGAGTGTAAACAGTAAAGCCTACCTAATCGGCTGTTCAAATTTGGACATGTAATCATCTCTGTGATGTGGTGACTGGCACAGAGTCGCTCCAAACACGACAGGTGCTGTACTGAAAAGGAGCCAGCTAAAACCTCTTTGAACTCATTGCTAATTTATTGCCATCCAGGAAAAGCTCCTCTCTTTATTGACAGATCTTCTTCAAATATTAAGAGAATACAAATTAGGGAAGCTATAACGGCATCTGACAGCTATACATATTTTCTGCAGTGCCATTATTCTTGAATGCACAGAGCCATAAAATCTGGAGTCATGAAAACGTGTGTGTTTCTGTATAGGCGTGCATGTGTGTGTGCTTAAAGCTTACTCCCAGTGCAGTAGGAAGTATATTTTAAAGTTCTGCTAGGAAAAAAAAAGAGGTTTTTCTCATGGAGCAAATCTATGAATAACAAAGTGTGAATATCCCCTTCCCCTCCCTACATGTATGAGTCCATCAGTTGGTAGTCCGAAAAAATGCATTAACACCTCTGTGCTGACAACACAAGGAAAATCAATGTGCAGTTTCCTCACCCACGGTCCAACTACTCCTGTTGGAGGTGGATAATCCATACAATGCGCACACATCCAATCAGAGGTTGGAATTTGATTCCAAACCAGTGTTTTTTCCTCAATTCGGCAACCGTAGCTTGGACTGACAGCTGTTCCCAAATCTCTAAACAAATAAGATGCTCTGATCTACGGTCACCGCTCACACACTCGGACGCTTTTTACGCGGACAAGTTTCCTGTTATTTGATCAAGCCTGGAAATATATTACTGCTCTCATCTGAGCAAACACTGTGTCTTCTCTACTTTACAGTAAACTGTAATCTGTAAACACCATGCATCTTCTCTGCAACACCATGCATCTTCTCTGCAACAAGGGCTTTCGCAGGAAAGATCTGTGCAGTGCAGGTACGAGATATTCAGGAGAACTAATCTGAAAAGCTTATGCGAAACAGTTCCAGCTTGCACTACTGATGATGATAATGTTTGGTCTCGACTCCCTCCACACAGCCGTTCATCATGTGTCATCCACATTTGTCAGCGTGGTAGTAAGCTCGCTACGCTCCTCCAAGGGCGTTGCTGTGGAGATGATGGCGACAGAAGCTAGGTGTCCAGATGGAGCAGCTGTTGGGGTTTTCCTGAGCTGAGTAGCTCTAATGCCAGAAATGAAGCTGATGGTTCCTTTGAACTTTGCACAGTCGACACATCCTCCTTGTTCACAGCGCCGCACCAGGATCTGCCTTCCTCTCCACCACATCTCTCTGTATCCGCGATAAGGGCCGAGCTCGAGCCAGGAGACGCTGCACGGCAGGTCTCTTTCCTCAAAAACATCCCACGCTCGTCTCCATGCAGTGATGGTGTAAAACTGACAACAGGAGCCTCATTAATCTTTATAGAAGCTCCAGTCTGAGCTTCCCTCTTCTCTCTGCCTGTCTGCTAGGTGGCACATTCTCTTCAGAGCACTATTCAACATCCTGGACGTGCAGCGCGTTGTCAAAGCAAAAGACCGAGCATGTGGTGGGCTGCAGATGAATGGCAAACACGGCGTGTCGTTTGAATATAACCTGTGTGGAGGCATTTACAGAAGTAGCAGCTTAAGCACCACTGAAATCTACCTCTTTATATTTCCTACACCTGCGCCCGTGACCCTGCATCCTGCACTGCAGATTAGGCAGAGCGTTTGTGTCCTAAGCCTGCTGTCAGCTTGGAGACAATGCATGCATGCACCCACGACGGCCTGCCTCGTGCAAATAGCTGGACTTTACGTGTGTAGTAGTAAAAAAACAAAAACAACAGAAGCTTGTATTTATTATTGCCATCCTTTTTATTGCAATGAAACCTGTCTTGTTTCAAAGATATTAAACACACACAAAAGGGCACTGGGAAAGTATAATCGAGGCGATGCCCCAATTCCGTCAAAATGTTCCCTCACTGTGTCCTTTTTTCTGTGGCGGTTTGTTGCCTGGCTCACCTGTGAGAATCAATCAGCGCTTTACACCTGGGTTACGGCCCCCACTAGCCTCTGTGTGTTACTTGGCATTGTTAGAGGAAGGACAGACTTGTTTTTTTATTCCCAACTAGCTGGATATTTACTGATATTTACTGCTCTGCCTTGATAAATTCCATTACAAGAAGTGTTGATTATTAGGTAGACAATAATTAAAACAGACAGAAACACACAAATGATTTTCAAAAAGCAAATGATCGTTTGTATAAAAATGTCAAAATAATTAAAATAACATAATGATGGGATGATGATTAAAGTCATGATATGATTTGGTTTATAACATGTTTAATAAGCTCAAATCAAATCAAATAACCACATTAAGCTACATTTGAAACACAGTCATAGATAAACTGTCCAGATTTATTGTGAGCCAGCTCAGTTCAGTTTCTTTGAGTTGAAGCTATTTAGATGAAATGTGTTTCAATTCAATTCAGTTTTATTTATATAGTGCCAACACTTTTTATATAGAGCAGGTCTAGATCTCACTCTTTAAATTCAACTAATCTCTAACTTTTTAGAGGAGGAGACACTAAAACCTTCCTGGAAGGCAGAACAGGTTTCTTCCCCGAGCGTGAGCAGAATTTTTATGCTTCGTTAAGGGTCAAGAGCTGTGACCTGGCTCCAATCTTGGTGGCAGATCCAAACGTCTCTAGTAGCAAAATGACAAAGATTAACTGTCCCTTGGAGCTTGAAGGCTCATAATTAATGCTGCCTCACTTCCCTCTGTGCCTCTGCTGCAAGAAGGATTGACACTGAATTGATAAGAGTTGCCATTTAGGGGTCAGTCATACCATGATGGAACAGACAGTGGCAGGCACGTATTTGTTAGGTTTAAGCCTGCATTGATCTGTTAGCAGAATCTTTAATTTTCACAGTCTCACACAAAGAAAAGGTGCTTGTTACCTTTTCACTGGAAGCGATAGTACAAACTGAGAAGGCCAGTCATACTACATACTATATTGGCAAGAAAGGAGGGGTTTTAACATTAATTTTTCTTTCATTTTAGCAATAAACAACAATAGACACAGCAGGCTTTGACAGGTCTTTGGTGGAGCCTTAAGTGTTTGAATGTGGTGTTGGTTCTGCTGGCTGTAGGGAAACATGCTGGGCGGTGCCAGTCACTGTGCGGAGTACAGTGCAGTCAACAGCCTTAGAAAAAGGGCGGCTTTGAAAGGCTCCCTCCTACCTCTGAGTGGGCTCTGCAAATCCCTCCATTGAAGTGGGCTTATTTCTTAACAGTGCTCCTACCATTTTGTATGGATCCTCCGGAATCCTCTTTGCACATAAACACCCACAATGAAGTTGGCATGAAAATAAGGAAATGTTCTGTCATGAAGTACAGTCTGATTCATAATCAATAGACGGGGGCGTGAGAGGTGGGGTCCTATTTTATATACCACGGGCCAGTGAGACATACAGTACAATGCGATGAGTGTATCAATTCCCCACCATGATACAGGCGCAAATGGAGATGGATGGAAGAAAAGTCCTACTGTATATGGAGGTTAAGTCCTTTGGCCTCTGCCTCACCTAAGTCAGTCCTCATAAAACAAGCAGTGCTGTGTTTTATGGTACAGGAAGACAAAATGACAAAAGACTTACCGAGATATCAGGAAATAAATATCAGGCGATCTATGTCTAATTCCCTTCTGTGCCGACCTCTGAGAAAATTGGAAGTGGGTGGTGAATAGCTCAATTTGTCTTGATGTAATTTAATGGCCTGTACCTGTTATGGGCTCAGTCTAATGCAGTAAAACACAAAGAGCAAAAATGCTTCAGACTCAGGGAAACAGGCTGCAAACTGCTGCAAATGTTCTGTGAAAGCTGTAGGCACCAACATATATATGGCAAAAAAACAACAACTCCTAGACAGATTTCTGCATTTCACTATACCTAAAAAATGTCAGATACAATATGCTCAAATAATGATAGTGTTAAGGAGGTTAGAGGTTAGAGGAGGCAGAAAATAAATATGATAAGAGCAATTTTTCAGTTCATTTTTCCTTGCTTGCAATTAAAGTTAAGAGGTTCATTTATATGTCAAGTGAAGAAACATTGCATACTTTCAAGAATACAGGCTGTCAATGGGAAAGCGCGCGCTAACTTTTCCTATCATAAAAAGGTCTCCTCGCCACAGATGTGGCCATCGTCTGACAGTAGTAATAGAGTCAGAAATGAGGTTTGGATTGTTGTGCTGCATCCTCAAAACTGACATTAATGGCCTCTCGCTGGGTTGTTGAAGGCCATTAGCTAAAACGGACAAAGCTTTGGAGCTGAGATAAAGTGGGAAGATGTACTGTGCTGCGTAATGGATGGCTGGGATTCGAAGTACCCCACTGGGTATGTTGCCTATGTACAGGGAAATAACTCAGGCAAATCGTACAGTATGTTACCTGTTTGCAAAGTTGCACCTGAATGGGAGACAATTTCAGGGAGAAAACCAATGACCACAAAGAGTTTAATACTAAAATACGATTTGCAATTTTACTTGAGAGGTTAAACCTGATGAGGGATGTTTGGGTTTTTTGCCATCAATCATAACATCAACGCGTCAGTAGAGAGACAAAAATTCTGAACCTAAATAAGCCGCTAACTGGCCGACAGTAGGGAACTTTAGATGCATGTAGACACATTTATGCTTCAGTCTCAGCTCAGCTAGTGGTACCACCAGATCTGACGTCCACTTAATCAACGCTGTGCACATCAGGGCTACAGAAGCCAACATGGGCACCTGAAAAACTGCTAGAGGCTGCTTGTGCTTCGCCAACATGTCGAAAATGGAGGGTGTAGACAGTGAACATGCAGAAGAGGGTGTGGGTATATAATTATTGGAGGGCTCAGTAATTATCTCCTTTTTCAGTAGCTTGACAAACCTGCATTTTGTTAAGCTATTTCCAGTGAAAACCTTCCCAGCATCACTGTATGCATGTATATAATGAATGCACGACACATCCTGACAATGTACAATACATCCATCGAGTGATGCAGTTGTGCCAAGACTGGTGCTATTCTATTTTTTTCATCTACAATTTTAAAGTTTCTGTTTGTCAGAAATACCCTGTTTAATTTTTATGTAGAACCAAACATTCCCCCCCTAGCATCTGTCCAGTACAAACACTGTTTATTGCTTGGAGTTTTAAGTGTCATGCATAAGGGCAACTCAGCCGTGCTTATTATATTAAATGGAAAAGAGAGGGCATATATTTTTACAGGGATTCAAGTTGGAGAATTGACAGAATCGTTCCCCTTTATCGGCGTGTGTCTAAAAGGGAAGCTGGAGGTTGCTGGGAAAAAAAAGCATCCTTGCACTTTCAATCTACCCTTGGATACATAAATGTAAAAATAATCAAACATGACAAATAACAGGATCTTGGGTCTACATCATTTCCTTTCTTTGCCGCACTGGTTTCACTTACATCAGCCATTGGCACAGACACACATTACCAGACCAGTAACCCAGCCACAAGGCAGGAAATTGACTTTTTTGTCCAAGGCCGAGCCCATAGTTTCCGATATTTTCCAACCACTCGCTGTTTGATCAGCCAAGGTGATTTCTGGATTGCCCCCAAGACACCAGCTGTTAATAGTACTCTAGCAGCACATGTAAACAAAAGGGAAAGCCCTCCTCCATAATTCACAACACTGATCGCCAATCGATTAAAATGTCCTCAATACAGGGACTGACGGTAGGCCAGGACTAAATATAATTCACTGCATTCTGGTGCTGCAAAAGGTCTATCTACATCAGAGGTATCAGTATAGTTTTAGTTAGGCTAATCTACATGGCTCTATGGATGACAATGTCAGCCTGTCGGTCGGTCAGATAGATCACCACTTTGGTCCAGACTGAGACATCTTAAAAACTATTGAATGAGTTGCTGTGGAATAAGCTACAGACATTCATGGTCCCCAGAGGATGAATTTTGCAGACTTTGGTCATCCCTGACTTTTGTGCTGGAGCATTAGCACGATGACACGTTTGGTTGTTATTGAAATATTTTGAAAACTGCTGGATGAACCGCTGTTAAATTTGGTACAGACATTCGTGGTACCCAGAAGATGAATCTAGGAATAATAAGGCATCAGGTCGTGATCAGGTCAAAATGTAAATGTTTCCACTACTTTGGTTTAAGACCGAATACATGTACTTTGTGTTTAGTGCTAAAAACGCTAAATGGAAATGGTGAACATTGTAAACATTCTACCCGCTTAGCATCAACATGTTAGCACTGCCATTGTGAGCATGCTGATGTTAGCATTTAGCTCAAGTACAGTCTCGCAAAGCATGCATGCTACCACGGCTGTAGACTCTTAGTCTTGCTGAACTCACATGAGAAACACACAAAATGCTTTTTGTATGCATAACTGAAACGGCCTAAAACACAGTTTGTGCTTTCTTTATAGCCATTTGCTCAGATCCATCAGAAAATGGCATCAAAACCGTTTTCTGTTGGTTATTTGACCATTTTCAATCAGTACTTTTGGGCACCAGACACCATCAAACCAGTCTGCACAGAGTGACTCTAAGGTATCCGAAATAGCACCAGGTCAAAGTCATTTCTTTCTCGCTCGGCTGTACGGAAAACAACTAAGAGTATCTATTTCATATCACATGACTGGTGTTTCAGGATCAATACCCCAAAGTCCACAAGGGAAAAACCTCTGGCTCTGGTCTGAAATCAAATTGTAAACAGCCTGAAATAGCTCCTGTGTGACTAATTCCCTTTCTCTGCCATAACTACAGGGATTGTAAGTGGCTTTTTGTACGGACCGGAACATTTGATTCTTTACCCTATTAAAAGACACAACCCCCACGCAGGTCCGACAAAAAAACATCTGGCACGTCAATGTTAATATTTAACATTATCAAAGATGGTCCTGCATGTTTTATTAGCCATCTGGCAGCTCTGTTGGGTCATTTGAATTTTGAAGTTGTAACATTTGGGAGAAACAAACAGCATGGGGGTGGGGAGGGCATAAGGTTGATTAGAGACATACAGAAATACAGTAGGTGCGTGCAATTAGCTGTATGGCAATCCCCTTGTTAAATGGCTGGATGATGCCCAGGCTGGTTTGATTTAGTGGCTGCAGTTTGATGACAGCTCCCATATTGCAGCCGCACTGTCCACTGAAGTGTGCATTAGGACTTGGTGTTGGCAGCAATATGGCTTTTACATTAACAATCGAGACGGAGTGGAAGGGCTCGGGAGACAAGTTGACAGAGGAGCCCCCCCATCACTTGTCAGCATCGTCAGGGGCAATGCCTTATTATCCCCATACTATTGGCTTCCATTCATGTCATTTATCATTCCCATCACCTTTTCTTTGTGGGCCTCATCTTAAAGAGAGACGTGGTCAGAAGGGGATATATGCGGATAAATACGTCGAAAATTGGCCCAGTATGGATTCCGTCAGTCGTGCAAACCTCTTTGTTTGGTGGCAGACAGCGGTGGCTTTTGTGTATCTGCCAGCAGGGTCGCGACTCTCTCCATCAATGGCACGCCGTGCCGGAGATAAGCATCAACCGGCGGCCCACTCCACTGACACCACCACTTCCTCCCGGAGTCAGCAGATTACATTTTAGAAGTTGACAGCTTGTTATCACTCTGGATAGCAGGAGGGCTTAATCTTTTGTTCTTTTCTGGCCGGGGTAGGGCTGAGGAGTTGTCGGCTCAGGCCACCGATTCCTCCAACTTCCCTCCTTGTGCCCTCTGCAGTGACACACGGTGAATGGGCCACGCTCGCCTCTGCTCTTTTCATCTTTCCTCTAAGAGTGCCTGCACTTTGTAGAGGGATTACAGTGATGGAAGCCTCAGCAGTGCACAATGATATCCATTCAACATGTCTCCCTGGCAGACAGGGGATGGGTTCACGTCTGATTTGATAATGGGTACGCTGGCTTCAGTCTGAAGGGACGGATCACAGCTCCTAAGGCAGGGCTGGTCCTTTAGGAATAATTGTGTGGAATCCCTCTCGGAGTAATATCCATGACCATGATATGGGCGGAGAATGGCATGGTTCTTGTATAATATTGTAGCTCATACTGATTCCATAGCTGAAGGTATTGCAACATCATCACGCTACTGAGGAACAAACTAGACTAGATGTTTTATCGGAATCGGCAGGTCCCAGATGCCAAGGTTCCACAATCAAAAGACAACATTTCTTCTGTTACAGTTTGACCTTGATAGCCAAGCTCTACTGCAGCATTCTATTCATGGTATAGTAGATGGATATTTAGCTGCAAAAATCCGAAAGCCATTCATTCATCTATGAACTGGTAATTAAATAAAGAGGCACATTCAAAGCCACAGACAGGCAGAGATAAAACATTTTTTTGCGTTTTAATGAGTTCACTAGACTATAGGAGCAGGAATGACAACACATTTGAGCCTTGGGTGCGTCATCGTTATGTCTGAGAGAAAATCACTTAGACTCACATATGTGAATTGACCTGTTTAACAGAATAATAAAATATATGGTTTTGTTGCGCTAACAATAACCCATCTCGCATGATCTTCCCTACCTGAGCAGACGATAACTTGAGTAACCTTGAACATTGGCATGTATTATCACTGCTTTGCTTTTGAAGCCACAAGATGTCTCCTTGGTGAAAACTGTGGTTATATAACCTCCCTCTCTCCTCCCACTCTCTCTTTGCATGTCTCTTCCTGTCTGTGGCTTTCGGAGCCTCTCAAGCCTACTGGAAGATGGCTACAAAGCTCAGGCTTTCAAGATTTCTTGGTTGGGAATACTTAAGACAAGGCTTTCTGCTCTTCTGATGTGTTTGCAGAGGTGAAGACAAGCTTTCTGACAGTAACATTATGTTTGATATGAACACTGATACGGTGGCAGTGACACTATAAAAACCATACTGCTTATGCAACACATCAGTGCTGTCTGATGAAATTAATTCTAAAAAGTTTCTTTCTGTCAGACTGCAGACGTGGATAGGAGCAGATCATATCCTCGTGAACTTATTAAGCTGAAATATTCCTACCAACATTTAGGACTGTAGAGATGATTAATTTGGTTCAATACTCCATCGACTCCGTAAACTCCCCTTTCACTGAGACCGCATATTAACAGAGGACCGGTAAGGTCCCGGCGGGGGGGGGAGGTTACCTGTATGATCAATCTGCTTAATCACTTCTCTACTACTGTGGGGAGAGGTATGACACAGTACCTTTTTATCACAACATTAAATGAAGCCCAGATTTTAATTTCTGCTTGGTTGCTTCACACCATTCAACAATTGTCCCCTGACAAAAGCTGTTGCTGTCTCGCCTAGTCCTGGATCTGTACCTCAGCAACAGCAGGCCCAAGCAGAAAGAGAGAGCAACCGTTACACGGAGTGACTACACTCAAGGCTACCGTCTTAAGAATGAAAAAATAAATCAAATGTAAAAATTAATGACTAAGCTGGTGACACATGGTTGCCTACAACCTCCTGGGGTCAGCAGTGGCGTTAGGAGTGACAAGGACCACAGTACAGGAGAACTGAACATTGTTGTTCCACAGCATACTGCATTAATATAAACTCATATACGTAGGCCTGCACACCAATAATTATGCCCCGCGGTACATTTTTGCTGTTGTGAAATAACTATCAAGATGTTAAGCAAATGAGCCAAAATCACACTTAACCAAGTTCCAGTAGATGTTACAGACGGTGACAGGATATGAAAACGTTAGGTTTAATTCTATTAAATTACCGTGGATCAGATACTTTGTAAAAAGCAAGCACACGTACAACGGTTACAATATAACCAAGGCTGTGTTGCCCTATTCATTGATTCTGCCAGTGCGATTCAAATCTAACCGACTGAAAACTGCTTGGATTACTTACAATAAATAATTCTGTTGCACGATTTGGAATTGAGTTTTGGGCTAATATGACAAAGAAAAGAATAATAAGCAGACATTTTTTGTTTTTCCTTCCTCAGTTTGTTGGATGCAGAGCAGAGGTGTCAGTTTCTGGCCGTGTATTTTTCAGTCATGTTGCCGTTATTAAGTCATTTTTTTGAAAACCAGCCCCTCCTGATTAATTGGTGCTCCCACGGGAGACGAGATGCTTCTTGTTCCCAGAGATCCCTGAAGATTCAGTGTTGGACAGATAGCAGAAAGACTCGGGACGCTGACAGCCAGGACAATGTCATAGCGAGCAAGAAGCAGTGCTGAGTTTAATCAGTGTCGGCATCGCTGCGTACTGCTGAGGCCGACCTGTTCGTAATAATTACAGAGGAACACGGCTACAGTACATGCATTGTTCAGGAGAGGTGTCTGTCTGCTGTACCTCAGTTGGCATTTCAGTGCTCCTGGTCAGTCAGAACACAAAGCCTCACACTGTCACGGATATGGATTAGATTTGTTAGAGGCAGAAAAGGCACAACAGCAGATGTGACAACAACAAAAAAAAGCAACCACATATGGGAAGAAAATATGAATTGATTTGTAGCTAAATCTGTGATTTTACAACTTCCAAATATTTATCCGAAGCTGTCGTCCCAAAGATGAACCCTTTTGTGCTCACAGCCACAGGGAGTGCATTGAGCCTCAGTTGTGGTTCTTGCAGTGACAGAGCATGGGACAGACTGACAGTGGTGAGAGGCAGCATCTGTGATTGCAGTCTTCAAAGACATTTTCAAAAATCAGCCTCACTGTTGGATCCACCTGGTGCTCTAACCTTTCTCTGTTTTATTCCCTTTGGAGTTTTTAATGTTACCTGGCAAGCCATTATAGAAAAGGGCAGCATGAAAGCCCAACCACCACGATCGGGACGGCCAGCCGTGCTCTGCTGCTCAGCAGGGGTCCTAACCCCGTCTGCTTGTCAGTGGCTCAAAAGATGCATCTTCAACTCTGGTGAGTTGAAAGAAAGATCACAGCATACGTTTTTTCTTTTATTTCCCCTTTTTCAATCCCGTCCTCCCCCTCATGCTGTATGGTTGCTTTCGGGTCTGTGTTTCATATTTCATGGTTTTCTGGATAGCACAAGATCAGCTGTTTTGAGGTTGTTTTTTTTTTTTTACTTTTGAGCGTGAAGAACAGTTCAGTGGAGAGCTCTGCAGTAATGTGATTTGTGGCTGTACACCGATTCCCCATTGGACTCAAGCACACAGAATATCATTTTCCTTACAATATATAAAGAAA
>JAVQJF010076781.1:0-11829 GCA_036023855.1 Gadopsis marmoratus | reverse complement strand
CGGCCAGAGAGACAACCGTGTGTTCAGCAGTTCAGGCTTGTGCTTAATGCCAAGTGTTTTGAGTTTGGTTAATAAAATAGAGGTTGAAATATACCCTTCTTTAAGTTTAGACGATTTGTTGTTGTGTGTCCACGCACCACACCTATCTACCAAGGGTCAGTTAGGTGACCTGCCTCCTGCGACGTCGCACAGTTTACCCGCTTGACCACCTGTTGACGCTGTGTCAATTCTCATCAGGCTGTTTGCCTAAACCAACCTTCCAGCCTACCAACATTGACAACGTTTTCCATCCAACAGCCCTTGAACAAAATGCTGCCCACAGGGGTCTGCAATTGAATACTACTCCCTGTGTCGACTACCTGTATTACGCTCAGCAGACACAATGTTGGCATCATACACTAATGCAAAAGCCTTAATTGGCTACAATGACATTTTTGGCAGTTTTTTTTTTTTTTAAATATCTGTGCATGGCAACAACATTAGGGTTAAGGTATCATCATGGTTCAGGAACTAAATCTGCTTGGTTCCTCTGACTCCATGGCAACATTATGCTTCCTGTATAATATCTCAATTTTGTCTGTTAATTAGCTTTTAACTTTTAGCCTATGTTTGTTTAAATGTATATGCATTATGAAATACTGAATACGAAATAGTGATTAGCAGTTGCATCCTTACTTCTCACCTCACTATAGAAACGTAACTGTACTTCCTGCATTTTTAGTGAACACTGGACGTAAATCACATCTTTCAGAATCGTTAAGTGCAGAAGTCCTAGGCAGACTGGCTCGTTGTGTTTGTCAAGAGTACAGTGCGTAGGTTTTCCTGCCAACGTATCACTAAGAGACCTGCTGACTTCAATAAAGAGCTCCCCCATCTCTGTTTGAGTGGATGCCAAGTAGTATACACAGCTGGTGTAGTGCCTGTTAGCAGCTAGATGGCATTTGATAGGGGCAGCACTGCTAAAGGACGGCTCATATTTTGTCTGCACAGACGCTGGGCTCGCACAAAGCACAAGCGCTGTTTTATTTGAACGCTGAACTGAAAGCTTGGAAAAACAACTTGCCAGGTATGCATTCATGCATCTGACGCCTCCGGTGTACATTTCTGCCTTCACTGTGTTGTCACGATAGATCGCGAACATTTTTCTCTATTAAATACAAGTTAGAGGCCTCTGTCCCCTGCAGACTGTTCGCAGCTGCCGTCACCCAGTGATAGAAATTAGAGCCTGACAGTCATGTTTCAACTGGATCCTAAAGCTTGGTGTTTTTATTTTATACTTAACTGTGCTGTTTTTAGTTGGACTACTATTGTTACCAACGTATTGACCCAGGTTTTCACATTTCTGAGGCCTGTACAGAGATTTGTACAGAGAGTTAGATTTAGTTCATCAACATTTTTACCCTCAAGTCTCCTGCTTGATGCAACATTTGTTCTCTATCTGGCACGGACTGAAATCTTTCAGTCTAGCTGTAACAGATGCTTCCGCTTCACCGGAGCGGACCAGCCGCCAGAGGAAGGAAGATTAATGGAGAAGAGGCAGGGTTAAGGTGGAGATGATGAGGAGAGAGATTCAAGAGTCAATGAAGAAATGAATGAGTGGCAGTGGAGGGGCAGGGTGAGGGACTGCAGAGATGGACGAGAGGGGAAGAGGAGGAACGGGAGAAGATGACAAGGAAGACGAGCGGGATGCAAGGAAGAGATGTGAGGGAGATGGATTGGAAATATGCTGGAAAAGAGGTTGACGGGCAAGACTAGAGGTAGTGAAAGTTTCCTTCCACATGTTTTGACAGAAGCAAAATGCCTTGATGTTGGAAAATAAGATAAAATTGTCCTGTGTGGGGAAAAAAGTTTAAAAAAGATGATGGAACGACGAGAACTTCTCAGTGTAGACACCATATGGATTTGTTACGTCAACAAAAAAATTCCTGAAACAGACTACTTTTTGAAAATAACACAGAGGGGAAGCAGCAGGAAAAGAGAAAAGAATGGCATTACTGAAAACTTACAGTACATTTCTTGCCACCCCTTAGTCTTTAAAGTTAGAATCCTTGAAATCAAACCCATTAATCATTTCAAACGCCATTTTTATAAATTATGTGGTCAAAACCTTTTCTGCCATAACCACTAAATGTATCCTTTAATTACCCCTTTATACATAATTTTCATTGCTAGTGCTATGTCTCAGATTGCCTTCACACATATGAGGGATTCCCATGAAACAAAGCAGAATGTAATGCAGTGCTACTGAATACAATTTCATCTTGCTGATATCAGTCTCACCGTTCACCCTCCTATAGCCGTATCAGAGCTGTAATACAGTAAGTTACTGCTAATGCAAACCAAACGTTTCCTACTGCTGCTGCGTCACTTTAAGTGCCATTAAAAACACAGGGGTAGCATTTTTTTGTGAAAATGTTGCGATTGTCGAAAAAACAACACATGGCCATTTTCAGTATTTATTGCAGGGGGTAATGGAAGAAGGAGCAGCCACAGTGAGAGATTAAGTGAAGGTAACCAACTTCTGTTATTATGCCCTGCTCATAACATGATGGGAAATGGCTGAGTATTGACTGACATCTTTAAAACAATGGGCGTTTGTTTGGCTGCACTGTAAACCGTTACAGCAGCTCTCCTCTGTTTTTGGGATTCTGGGACCTGCTGTTACCACCATTAACCAGGGCTGCAATCTTAACTGTTATAACTTTAAGATTCATGTGCCTTTTTGTTTTGCTGACGAGTTGGAAATTGCATTTTAAACCACGCAAAATTTGGAATGAAACATAGCTGTTGACAGAGCGTAGGCAGGAAGCAGAAATAAAACATAAAGTTCGTGCAAAAGGAGTGGGAGCAGAATATGGGAAACCGAGAAACTGGAAAGAAAAGGAAAGGAAAGCTTTGTTGATCATTGCGGCACAGTTGATCACTGCGGCACAGTGTGTTCAGCTGAGAGCGACGTTCGAGAGGAGGGGAGGGGAAGGACGTCTGGTAGCGGGTGGTGAGCTCTCCAGCTAGAGAATGAAATGGAGAGGAACAAGCGTGACCTTTCACCTCGCCGTGTCACCGCGGAGACGCTGCAGCCTCTCAGACCGACGGAGCGTAAAGTCGTCACTCCTCCTCGCACACTTTGTGAGCGTGTCTGTTTTTTGCAGATGACACCACTTTCTCCATCACACTCTGCCTTTGTGTTTCTCTCTCTCTCTCCCCCTCCCTCCATCATATGGACGTCTTTGCTGGGCGACTTTCTCCCTCCAATTCAAAGTGTAATGTGCTGCGGCGGACTAGCAGACTGCGCTGGTGGCACACGATGAGGAGGAAGGCGGTGTGACACTGAGCCACAGATTATTTTTCTTTCCTTCTTCTACTTCCCACATTGTTTTGAAAGAAGGTTTATACTTTCTCTCTCTTTCTCTCTCTCTCTCACCTTTTTTCTGGTCATCTCGCCATTTAAAATGCATGTAATGCTTCTTTAAGCTGAATGTAAACAGCACATAAAAAGCTGAATACAGGAACATAGCTGACTTATCTCTTCTCCCTTTTCCCACTCTGATCTTTCTTTCCAATTCGTGTCTCTCACCATGCTCCAATCTCTCTTTTATTTTTCCACTTTCATTACAACCCTCCAACCCTAACCTCCTCATCCATCCCCTCCTTCGTCATCAAAATGAACACCAGCTCTGCGTATGTGCTGGTTCCGATCACTTCTACAAGACAAAACGTGTAGTTCATACAGGTCTTTCTGTCTGTGCGATCCCGCGCACACAGACACCGCAGGTTTCCCTGAGGTGGTTTTAGTCATGCAACTCTCCACTGCTTGCTTAGCCCTGTAATCACGCAATGCTGTGTAAGCTGTTGTGTACAGAGACTGTAATGTATAATGAGTCAGCAGTTTGATAGGTGTGGTTTTGGTTAAAGACCCCATGAAATGCTATCACCTTTTTAACTGGATGATAAGGTGGACATACCTACGCACGATCATTTTAAAGTGCAAACCATGATGGGATTTCTTGAAAATGATCAACACTTATTTATCACCGTTAAAGAAAAAGTTTAACACTTTAAAGCCTTCTTTCTGAGAGCGAGATGGGAAGATCGTTCTCAATCTCACGTCTGTGTGTTGGCATGGAGTTAGCCTAGCTTAGCATAATTGCTAGAAGTAGGGGGAAACGGCTAGCCTGGCTCTGACCAAAATGCAACAGTACGCACACTAACACGCTCAGCGATTAACACAATCTTTGTTTAATTTGCAAAAATGGCAAGTTGTGATTTAGGGTAAGCTACATGTTGGAGCTATCTTAGTGTCTTTAGTGATCATTGTAGTGTATTTGAGGTATTGCACCAATCATTTACTCATCGTGCCTCTGAGCTGTGATGGCAAGAAGCTTTATGGTCTGCTGCAGATCTGTCAACCAACAATATTGTTGATTGTTTTAAAGCTCACTGACGTTTTTCAAACCTTCATTGCATTCGGTGCAAGTACAACTTCTTCTCATTCAGAGTCCGATCACACTTGTTGCCTCTGTATCTGCAGTGTATTTTCATCTGGTGGGTTTTTGAATTCAGCATTGTGGTGGAAAAGCGGATCTTCTGTACGCGTGGGCGTGAAGCAGAGTGGTCTCTTTCTCCAGTAGCATCATCGATTTCAGGGTGGTGTAAGAGTCCTCGTTGATTTGAGAACTACTACAAAACACTGATTAAAGGCGTGATGATTAACTGAAGCTGTGACGGCTATTTCTCACAGCCACAAAAGGCGTGAGCGACGAGTGCAGACATGGAGAGGGAGCAGACCGTAAAGTAGCAGTAAAAAGGCATATTGAGGCTCATTAGCTTGTGCTTTTCCACCGAGGCTAGCTACTGTAAATGGAATCCAATTCTTCATCTCTAATAGCCATGCACACACACACACACACCACACAGACACCAAATGCAATACAACATAATAGTTATTGACATCTGCACATTCAGATGCACATGCTATTGTTGGCTTTCCCTCCCGAAAAAAGATATCGCACCTACTTTGTGACCGCTGGAAACGCCCTGAGAAACCAGTGCCAACCTGCTGGGCTTCTTAAGCAACTGATTCATTACAATTAGGTGGCGCAAAATTAGAGAGAAAATTGAGGCAATTGCAGGAAATTGTGCTGTTTTCCTATATAGATGGTTAAAGAATACAATTGTGCCGAGTAAGAAAATGGCAAATTCAATCAAACTGTGTACAGAAACAATGAAATGACAATTTTCAGAGGAGCAAAAACATTTTATAATCTGTGTCAGACAGGAAAATTAGAAAATGGCTGTGGTCGGCTGCCTTTTAGATTTAAATTCATTCATGTTTCTGTGGTGCCAAGCACAAGTGAAATTGTCATTTTATAACAATATAATTGATGATCTTCCAGCTGTTGAACCAAAACTATAGATATGTTTTCAGGCGTGCCATGATCAAAGAAAAGCCAATCTGCTTCAGCGAGCAGAAGAGAAATTTGAAATGTATGTGACGGCCAAATAAAAAAATTGAAAGCACCTCTTATGAATTCTGAATGACCAGTCAACAATGGGTTTACCCGTAGCCTACATTACATATTAATGAAAAGAGAAGCAAGAGGAGTAAACATGCCTACAGATGTAAATTACTTGACTTTTAAGAAATTGTACTTCATCGTGGTGCCTTGTAACTTGTAAAAAGCTTATTGATTGATTCTGGAGGAAATGGATCAATGCCTGTGCCTTTGAACAGAAGCTTGTCTTTGCTGTATATTGTTAGGGAACAGGATTAATATTGCAGAATGCCATTATATATTTTACTGGAATCTTTCTTTTTCTGATTTGGCTGTATGTGATAAGGGAAAGAGTCTTCAGAGAGGTGGGAGAGCGAAGCAGGTAGACAGAGAGATACTATGGAAAAGAGATGGGGGGGGGGGGAGTATAGAGCCTGACACTCTTGTCATCTGTGAGCATGTGCAAATGTGGGTAGAAAATGCATGTGTGTCACATCATATATGAGTGTGAGAAAGGGTGTGTGCTTTGTATGTACTTTTCTATCTGTGCAGAACAAGATCTGCCAGATAAAGGGATGTCACACTAACTTAATAATAATGAAGTAAGCTTTTAGAAATTAAAAATTATCGTAATGATTAATGTCACACATTCACGTATATACACGCACGGACCTTTTCGTGAAATTAGTCATTCATAAATAGAAAAAAAAGAGAGATTTATTACTCTCCCAAATACTGTGGTCATGTCAAGTACACTTTTACAGATTCTATACATCAAATTCAGTTTACTAGTCTTGGGGAGTACTGATTAGCATGTGAAAACAGTTGTATAATGCCGTCTGTGGCTCCGGAGAAGCTTCGTCACGTCATAGTGATGTCATCAGGGTTATCTCAGCTTGGGCTCTGAGACGTTTTTAGCCGAAAGCCTGTGTCACAAGCTGCTGAGTTGGAAAGACATGGGTGTCTACCAGTACCAGGTAGGGAGGGTCTATTCTGTTGAACAGCATTATGGGAAGTGTAGGATCCTGCATTTTTAAACAAAACATTTTTATGCTTGACCCAAAGTCAGGATACCTCTGCCTCTTCTGCAGCTTTTTCTTTTCAAATCTGCCTTTTTGTCTTTTGTCTTTTGCTACTTCTGGAGTAGTATTTTAATGTTGCTTTATATTACAGCATTTAATAGAGCCTTATCTTTTCACCCTGAGCCGTTTTGGTACAGGCCATTACGTTTTGATATGTGACTTGTTTTGGTACTGCGTGCTCTATGAACCAAATGATTAGTGTTATGCAAAATTAGTAATTCAGTTCAATTAGAGTCATGTGTAACATAAATTCAGAAGTTGCACTAGTGTGGAAAGCGGTTGTTAATTACCCTATTGGTAGTAAATGGACTAAAACATATATAAGGAATATATTTTTGGAACTTGTCATAATTTTTAAATAATGTTGCTGTCAATACAGACGTGAGGCTCCTGAGCTGCCTCAGTGATCAAAGGCAGCACAAACAGCTGCTTGTGTGTGTGTGTGTGTGTGTGTGTCAGAGACATGTTTGATTCTCTTCACGGGTAATCGGATCAATTAGCAATTCTTGAACGTGCCCGCATTACAAAACAAACGATGGACCGCGGGTGCGCAAAAAAGAGAATTGAAAAGTGTTTGATCTTTTACCGCAAACCCCCCGGAGGATATCTTCAGGCTCCCACATACTCTAGCACACACACACACACACACATATACACAAGCAGGTAATTTCTACAAATATACTGAGAACACGCCACCTCACAACCTCCACCCGCCCACGCGCACACACCTACACACAGTTCTTACCAGAAGATGTTAAATGTGGCTGTCGGAGAAGCCCATGAGGCATGCAGAATCTCACACCCTTTCAGTGTGCCTCTTCACTTTTGCATCAAATAGTGACACCGGTTTTGCTAAAACTGGCTTCTTCAGATGCCGGGGGAAGGTGTCAAGGAGAGGACATAAACTTGCAGACCTGCTGGCTCAGATCAGAGAAGGACTGGATGACCAAAAATCGGAGCGGCACCATAAATATACTTGAAGGTTCTTGAAAGGATGATTTCTGTTTACGCACCTGAGGGGTGACTCAGAGGGTGAAGGTGTGTGTGCCAGACCCCCCTCATATCATCCACCATCTCAATCTTCTGACGATAGAGCTCCTTCAAACCCGAAGGCGAAGACTGTGTTTGGCCCCATGGGGTTGTGGTGTGAACCTACATAAGAGAAGCTGTACTGTTGTCATGACACATCCTTAAACCCTTGTGGAAAAGCATTTCATCAGGTTGTAACTGCTGCCGGGTGAAATTCTGTGGTTGTGTGTGTGTGACACCTTGTTGATCCATATACAGTATAATGTGAATGGCTGGTACACAGAGCATACTGTGTAAGGCTGCAGTGGTCACATAAGTTGTAAACATACTTATTTCAAATAAGTCAATTGGAAACGGCCACTTTTTTTAAAACCAACTTCATGATTCAGTCTGTGAAATGTCAAATATTTGAAAAGAACAAATCCCAAGGGAATGTCTTGTTGAGTGTATTGTTTTGTTCAGGACAACAGATGGACAGAAAATCAGCCACATTTGAGAGGCTGAAACCAGAGAGCGTTTGGTATATTTGCTTAAATTACAATGTCATCAAAACAAGGAGGAATGATCTCCAAAACTATAAAGAAGAAAAAACCCAAACCTGCTTCATTTGAAGACCTACGTAGGAGCACACCTGCAACACAAACACTGACTCCGTAGTTCCTGGACAAGACAAAAAACTTGTGCTATGACGCAGCTTTTAATATAATTGCAAATTACAGTAGGGATGGCACACAAGCCCGGAGGTGGAGAATGACTCACTCATGTCTTGCTAGCGTGTTACTATTAGCCTTCTGACCCTGTAGGTCAGGTGGGATAATTGTCTCTTACACACATTCGCGCGCCTGCATGTGCACATACCATCACCTTCAGGATCCTTTTTCTTATTCCCTCGCGCACAACTTCCTGTTTGACGTGCCACTCCCTCTACAGCGCTCACATCTTGCTTAGTTATGTATTCATATATTCAAAACTGCAAAGCTGTTTGTTGTTATCTGATGATGTTGCCCTGTAAGCCTAATTGTATTGATCCGTGAGGGGATCTTTTCTGCTGTATACATTTATGCTACAGTATACACACACGTGCAATAACGTAAAGTTCAAAAGATGACACACGCACACTAAATGATTTGCATCTGAGTATCCTCAATTTGCCAAATCCAGTCAAGGAAATTGGTGAAGTGAGCATGCTGCCGGAGGACAAAATGTAGATTGCCTAAAGGTTTCATAAAAGGCATTAGATGAGGTTAATTTAAACGCTAAGGCACTTTGACTGAATAATGAGAATTAATGCAGAGAGTTGTGTCAGCTTTGGTCCTTAAGGGTGAAGGGCTTTTGTTTGTATTTTATTATAGTTTCCATGAGGATTGGCAGTTGTTTGATATACAGCGTGAAAGACAGAAGGACCCTGTTTTATCCTATTGTTGCTGCCGCAAGTCTGGCGGTGACAGAAACACCCACAATGCTGCTCATTCAGCGCTGCTGGATTCATCATCCACCTCCGCTACAGGTTACTGAGATGGCACAGTATCAAACCTGTACTCAAATATTAAACAGCGTGTACAATATATGCTCATAGAGCCAGAGGCAGAAAGTAGATGGGAGTCGATTTCAATTTAGTCTATTTCACTGTAATAATCAGCTCTGTGTCGATGCTTTCCAAAGTGTCATGGCTACAAATGTGTATTAAAATCAAAACGGGGCACGACTGTACCCAGTACAGTGCAAGAACATGTGAAAAGAAAAACCTCTATCCCCGTATTTCTTGCTGTTGAAACTGACAGGACTTTTTTTCTCAAAGATGGTTACTAGTAAGCAGCCGAATGGCAGACAGAAAAGTAACACTTTCAGTGGAGGTAGATGCTGTTTATTCATTGTAACGGAAAGATTGTTTCATGTGGATATGCAGCATATAATGCACGTATAATGTTGAGCTAGCGTAATGTTTACCGTGCTCTCCATTTTAGTTTAGTGTGTTAGCATGCTAAAGATTTGCTATTTACCACTAAACACAAAGTGCAGCTGGGGCTATTGGGGATGCCATTGGTCTTTCATGCATTTGGTCAAAAAGTCATTCAGAAGGGAACAGGAATGTGTGTATCAAATGTCATGGTAATCCGTCCCATAGCTGCAGAGACATTTCACTAAAAAACACAAATGTCAACCTGATGGTGGCAATAGAGGGGATCGACCAAGTCATTGGGGTACATCAAGTGGGAACCATGAGTGTTTGGTCCAAAATCTTGTATCAACCCTCCCAGCAGCTCGTCATGATATTTCACTAGATACGCGAAACATTTGACCTGCTGGTGGCCCTAGATGAACAGTCAGGAGATCACCAACGTCTGTAGGTTTCATCCTCGGTGCACAAATTCATGGTGCCCAATGGTTTATGGTGACCGGCTGACATTTCCACCGCTAGAGCCATACTGCCAACGTGGCCGAGAAGGCCAGAATGATAAATGGATGGTAGCGGTGGTGGTTGTGCTGTGGGAGGGTGTAGAGAGTTGGACTCGAGGACTCTTTGTTAGCAGCCACAGTTGGTTACGGAAGCACACAGAGCACCTTTTCTTGTTGATTAAGCTCTTTTGTGGCTTCTACAAAACGGTACTGATCCAAGGGAATGTCATAGGCTTTTTTTTTTTTCTTTTTCATTCATTTGTGTGTTTTGTTTATCCAGGTGTTCTTTTCAGTATGTTGATTTTGACTAAACATGTGGCATTTTCAGAATAGCACTGATTGGCCCAAGGGAAATTACAGAGAGAGGACTCCACCACGCTATGTATAAGATGCAGAAACATTTTATAAATGCCGTTATGATGCTGACTCAAACTCTAATCGCCCACACGAGCTATGCCTGGAGCAAAACATTGCGGGCGGGAATGATTTGCAGGAAAAGCGTCTGGGAGTCTTGAGTCATCGGGTGGAAGGAGAAGCTGGGGTGGCCAAAGGGCGTCTGCCAGTTTATGAATGAGCGAAAGCTTCAGAAACTGATGCTCTGATTGGACGGATGAGACGTGAAGGACAGTGGGAATGGCATTATATTTGTGCCTCAATTCTGAGTTCGCATATGGACATTTTGGTATATTATGTTAAGAAATTCAAACGCAACCATTTAGTTTATTCAAATCTTCTGTGCGATACGTTTGTTCACATGTTTGCTATTATCTACATAAGCATGCAATACCCTTCTCCTCAGTTTCACTAATTTTGTGTAAATGTTTTGAAAGTTGCTCAAAATAACTTTCTTGCATGGTAATAATTTCTCTACAAACTATTATATGCACTTGCAGAAAATCCTTGTTCAAAATATATATTGTATATATGTATATTGTGTGTATACATAGGCTCTCAATATCATCTTTGCGTTTAAGTAATATCATCCATGTCAAAAATGTTAACCAGTCAGCCAAATTCATCTTAGAATGTCCACTGAGTATCTACTCCTGTTCCGTCAGTCTCTCAATCAATAAAGAGCAAGGAGTGCAAGGTGACACATTATTTGCATATGTGTTCACTGTTGCATCGGTTGATGCTTTTAGAAGGTGAGGACACAATATTAATATGTCAATACTAAAGTGTACTGATAAAGCGCTTTATATGCTTTGTATATCCAGGTGAAACAAAGGCAGTTAGTGCTTGTTCTGTGTGTTAGTAAAATATAGATCTTTAGCCTGCTCATGTTTTGCTGTAGTGAATGTCTAAATATTAATGGGCGTGCCGGTGTAAGAAGCCAATTTAAATTTTGTCTAACAAAACGGCTACAATACACATCGATCACCAATAACATGGTGATGGCATGGGCACCCTGAGCGGTCCCTATATACAACAAACTGCTATCCTCTGTCTTCTAAGACCTTTCTTCGCTCCCCACGCGCATCAATGAGCCTTGGCTGCCCATGACCCTTTAGCCAGTTCACCTGTTCTCCTTCCTTGGACCACTTTTGGTAGGTCCTGACCCCTGCACACTGGGAACACCCCACAAGAGCTGCAGTGTTGGAGATGCTCTGACCCAGTCGTCTAGCCGTCACAGTTTGGTTCCTTGTGAAAGTCGCTCACATCCTTCCACTTGCCCATTTTTCAACTTCGAGGACAAAATGTTCACTTGCTGCCTCATATATCCTGTGATACCACACACACACACACAAACACTGCGGCTGCACAAGCCACGTGCAATATGGGACCCTTGAATGACAACACAACATGATCAGAGGAGATCAACGAGACAT
>JAVQJF010076773.1:0-15889 GCA_036023855.1 Gadopsis marmoratus | reverse complement strand
AGAGAGACAGAGAGAGAGAGAGAGAGAGAGAGAGAGAGAGAGAGAGAGAGAGAGAGAGAGAGAGAGAGAGAGAGAGAGACAGAAAGACAGAGAGATAGAGGACTGTACAGCAGAGGCCTGCAGGTTGAGGCTTGCTGCAGGTCGGGGCGTAATGAAAGACTGAGTGATGAAAGAAGAGAGCCGTGATCACAGAAAGCCCCCACATGCAGGACAAATGAAGCGTGGGAGAGGACCTGTGATTACTGAGCTTCGTGTGCGTGTAAACCAACAGCAAATCAGCATTTAGATCAGCATGTGGGCCAGTGCAGCAGCAAGACGAGCTCTTTACTGAGGTCAGTCCCACTCAACTCTAAGCTAATTTGAATCATGCCTTAAACCAACTGCATTTACTGCTTCAGAGCTGGTTTTCCATTACATTTCCATTAGCTATAAATAATGCACGGTGGATGTTTTGTTTCTGTACGTAAGCCCTAATGGCCATGTGAGCATACACATGTCCGTGCAGTTGTTTATAGTCTTTACTAATTCATGAACAGTGGCAGCGTCAAACAAGACCACACACACACATGCATGAATGCAGTCTGTAGTATTTGACATTGCAAGGCCGTGGACCAATCCTAGCACGTCAGACCACTTTTCAAGACACTGTGCATGGCAGATATGCATGAACGTGCGTTTCTGAAACATATACTGTGCGCTCGAGGACGGCGGTAACAGCATCTTACCCATCCAGACTTCTCCGAAGCAGCCCTGGCCCAGCTTGACCTCCAGTCGGAGGGACTCTCTCGGGATTTCCCAGGCATCCTTAGCTAGTCCCTGAGTCTGAGGCTTCACTGTTGGGCACACAGTTGTCAGCCTGTAGCACAGACCATCCGAATGTTCTGGTCAGGCGCAGACATGTAAAGACACACAGGAAGGGGAAGAGGAAGAATGAGCTTTGAGACGGAGCTTGTTAGCGACAAGGCTGCCAACAACACCTGTCTGTTAAATGGAAACACAATCACTGAGTAGCAGCAGAGCCCTACTACAGGTAAGTGGACCGTAAACATGCGATGAATAAAAGATCACATTGCTACTTGACACCTGCAGCAAACTACAGTCACACCACAACAAAGATTCCTCACAGAATAATCATTTATTTTCCCTTACAGAAGTAATCAAATTTTCTGGTACGTTACTCAAAATGATGTGAACCGTGTTGAACTCAATTTAATTTCAATATAAAAATTTGAAAAAGAAGAGCTGTTTTTGGTGTAGAAGCCTCATCAGGCGCAGCGAGACGCTACAGTAGCCGACAGCTGCAGCACTAACCATCTTGTGCAATGTCCCATTTAATTTCTGCACAAAATGGAGAAAACAGTGAACCACCAGCCAGCCGGTTATAGTCCAGCCACTGAACAGGTAAGAGGTTACAAACCTCTTAGTTATTATTGACTTGTGTGTGGAGTTCAAAGGGTTCACGTGGAGGAATATCAAAAAGGAGCACAGAGCTTTTGATTTTCCAGTCATTAATTATAAAGCGCGCTGCCGTTGGTGAATTACATGAATTATGTGGAAGCGAGCAACGCAGGACCTCAAATCAAACGTTCCAAGAGTCACATAAACACGCTGTTGTTTATGGATTCTGCTTCTGGGAGTTCGACTGTATTCTTGCTAAGTCTTCAATAAACAGTTTGTCTGCGAGGGATCTTTAGGAACAGCTTTCTGCTTATCAATTTTCTGGAGATTTCAGCAGGCTTTAGACATTTTTATATTCATGCCTGTTTTGGCTTAAGTCTCACATGGTTTTGCTTCTTGCGACTTTGTCGTGATTGCTGAGCTGCGACCGTGTCAGCGAAAGCACGGCTTGAGAATCACCACAGAAAAAGAACAAAAAAAAAAAAGCCCCTCTGTAAAACATATTCAATATATATCCTAGCAGCAGAGCTGCAGCTGTATGATGCATTTTCTACTGCAAGCACTAAATTCGTTGGCTAAAATATCAAATGAAACAGGAGCAGACACTACTTGTATTGCAAAAACACAACTACCAAATGTAGAAATGACTATAATCAACATTGGCATGTTTGTCCAGATAACGCACTCCTAACACGAGCCTGAGGGGAAAAAAACTAAACAAAAAAAAAATTTCTCCAAGTAAGAGCAGCTGTCCAGCTGTAAACAACAATTTGTCTAAGCGCTGCCTACGTGAGACGTGCATGTAGGTCATGTGTGGACGGGCTGCATACCTGTGTAGTGTTTCACCAGCTTCTGTAGTGTCTCAAACTGGGCCCGGGTGGTGATGTAATAACCACCGTTGTCCAGCTTACGGATCTTGTAGTGTTTGACGTTGTCGCCCTTCACCTCATCCCAGTCCCGGATAGACAGAGAGTATGCCCCTTTAAAAGCCACAGAAATTAAGTAAGACTGCGCTTCATAGGAACAGAAATGCACCTCAGGCTCTTTACGTACCATTGGATAAATATAAAAACGCATTTAACTGCTAATCCGCATAAAGAAAAATGTAGTTTATTTCCAAATATATTAACACATGGCTGCAAAACAAACAAACAAAAAAAACCCACACAGGCACAAATAATAATAATAATAAAAAAAAAGCCTTCATTGGCCTTATACACTGCTCGGAAAAAAAATTAAATCAAAGGAACACTTTTTAAGCAGAGTATAGCATCAAGTCAATTAAAATTCTGGGATATTGGATGAAGGAATCGATACCATTGACTGGCCCCCACGCTCGCCTGACCTAAATCCAATAGAACACCTCTGTTTCGGTCCATCCGACGCCATCAGACTGTGCAGGAGCTCAGTGATGCCCTGGTCCAGATCTGGGAGGAGATACCCCAGGACACCATCCGTCGTCTCATTAGGAGCCCCGACGTTGGCAGGCAGCATACAAGCACGTGGGGGCCATACAAACTACTGAGGACCATTTTGAGTTGCTGCAATGACATTTCAGCAAAGTGGACCAGCCTGCCGCATCATCTTTTCAATTTTCTGGATGTCTTTGAATTCAGCCCTCTGTAGGTTGATAATTTTCATTTCATTCAAATGATGTGGCATCCTTTCGTTCCTAACACATTACCCAGTCCACATCAGTACAGATATCCAGCGTGATTTTTTCCCCCATTGAGATCTGGTGTGTTTTCAACGTGTTCCTTTAATGTTTTTGAGCAGTGTACATTAAAACGGCAACATTATCATTACAGTGCTGCTTTCAGGGAACAACTCCTTGTACCTTTGGTCGTCTCGCTCTCTCGTGCCAAGAAAGTGCCCCGCTGGTTCCCTGGGAGCAACAGGAGACGCTCTGCATCTTTGCGGCCCATTTTGCCAAAGTACCATCTGCCAGAAGACGGAAAGTCAGATAGTCAGTCAAAGGAGGAGCTCTCAATGGGATTTCCTGCACAACAAGAAGGATTTCCTTATTCATGCAATAAGAAGCGGGACCCATGATGTGATATTCACATGTTGGGGGGGTTTGGAAAATCTCTGGCTTCATATGGAGTGTTACAAATCCTGTCTGAAATATCGTCAAATTAAACATCAAAACCACATGGACAGGAAAGTAAAACAGATTTGATGTTAGTTAACATTAAACACCAGGGGTTTTTAAAATGGTGGATCATAGGCGATTACATTCAAAGTCAGAGGCAAATAAATAGATAAAAACCTAACATGTCAAAATAATTTAGACCGTACTACTATAATTATAGCTTATTATGAACTTTGATACGACTTGCGCTTGTTCCATTACATATAAGGGCTCTTAACGAGATCTAATCCTATTGCTATGTGTTAATGAATAAGTCAAACATTAGCTTATGGCTGTAAATGATCTTAAATTTAAGCTTTTCTTCTTTAAAAAGAGTACGCTGTCAAGTTAAAGACACAATTACAAGTCCAGTCTTGTTGAATTGTCTCACCTCACAGGCATATTTCTTTCCAGACTAAAATGAGAAGTAACCAAAAGTCCTCAACACCGCCGATCACTTGTTCACACTCGTTTAAACTAAACTGAAAGTTAACTGGCTGGTTTGTCCGGGTTTTGTTTATTTTCATTTACGAGTAGCTTAACCATCTAGTATTGATTAAATGGCTGTCAGCCAATGAAAAACCCTTAATTTGTCTGTCACACCGGATGAACAGCATTGGGATTGCCACCGTCTCTCAGCGACAATACAGGGCTCCATTGTTTACGATGGGTTAGTCACAATGTGTGGCTGCCCAGTCGCACCGTCTCGACTTATTTAGAGAAGAACTACCTGAGCTGGGTGAGAAACTGGAGAGGAACGAGGAGGAGAAAATAAAAAAGGGTAAGAAAAAAATACAACATTGGAGGATGAGAGAGAGATAGGCAGAGACAAGATGTTAGAAAAGGTAACGAGCTCCTCCTACTCTTCAGCTTGTATGGAGTCGGCCGGAGCCACGTAGTTACTGGGGATGTATCCTTTCTGTCCGGTGTTGATAGAGCGAGCCTCCCACCAGTCGCCTTCCCTGAAGAGAGAAGGAAGCAAGAAATCAGAAACACGCAATACAGACACAGAAACATGATCGAACTACTCTGAAAAGATGTCTGCAGGTATAAAAGAGCACAAAGGCAGAAAGTAGTGAATTTAAAACTATTATTTCCCTCTGAAATGCAGTGATGTACAAGTACCATTAGACGGAGTACGTAAGCACAATATTGGCGTAGATGTACCGTGAACCACTGATGTCAAGTAATTGTGAATTTGTTGAGAAACAGTGTTGGTAAATTCTTATAGACACAGTGTAAAAGTAAAATTACAGAAACATTTACTGCAATATGTGCTCTATCCCCACAGTTTAACTTTTAAAAACACCAAGCCTATATAAAAAGACTCATAGTCTCATAGAAGACTATAGGAAAAACAAAAAACCGCATTTGAATTATTAGGAACCACACATGTAGCCATGTAGCCCCTGGTGATGTTTAACAGCAGATGTGCAAACTTCAACTCAAAGAGGAGGAACCGAGGTGCAGGGAAAGTCTGTCGACTGCCATTCTTGGAAAACCTCTCCTCCGAAAGCAGATCGCATTTACATCACTGCAAGCGCAGCGTGCTCGCGGACTGTGGTTGGAGACGTGTGTGATGAATGAGAACGGAATTTGCGGAGCACCTTGGAGCTGTGCCTACTTTCACGCCTGGCAACAAGATGAGGCTGCGGCAGCAGGTAGCTGAGGGACCAGCAGAGTTTCATTCAAATTCACTTTTACTTCCAGGATCATTACTACTATGATGAACATCACTGAACTGTAGTTCAGGAAATAAAAAGGGCACACTGCACTTGTTAAAAAGTATCGTATATTGTGGATTTCTAACACAAGAGGCAAAAGGAAAAAAAACTCCCATCAAGAACAATTGTGATTTTTGTAACAACTTGAAATTTACAGATAAAAAGACAATAAGCTGTTAATAACATGATTCTCTTAAGGAAGGATATTGAAGAAAACTAAAGTAACGGTGCATATTTTCACTGCGCTGTTGGTGAACACAGGTTCTATGAACCTTTTTCTTTATTATGTGCTCTGCTTGTATTTTACTAAATGAGGGAAGAGTGGCATGTTTGTTCCACTGTAACCCAAATGCAAAAGCCTTAAACTGGAGGAGTGACCCGTGGCAGGAGAACAGTGATGTGTGGACTGAACAGATGGCCCAGTAGGGGAACCCATTAACCCCAGACAGATTTCAGGCTTAATGTCAGCCCTGAATACAATGAGGGATTAAACACACGCAGCCATGGACGCACGTGTCCACGCAGCAGGAGTTTGTCGGCGCAAAAAGCAAATGTACTCACGTGTTGTTGATAATCTGGAAGCGATCCCCCTTTTTGAATGACAGATCGTCGCACGTCCTCGCTTCGTAGTCGTACAGCGCCACGAAAAATGTTACACCACCTGAAAGCAAGAGACCCAGAGGAGAGAACATACAATAGTACAATATAAAAGACTCAAACAACCTTTGAGTTTCAAATAAAGACTGCAAAAGGCTGTTTTTTAATTTTTCTCCTTTGTTACTATTAGAACGTGTCATTCCTGAGACGCGGTCTAATCTTAACAGATAATTATTTATGCTGATACAATTCAAGACAGCTGTTTGTTTAAAAAAAGATGCCTTTTCCTTGGAAATATCTAACTTGCAGCTCCACAGAGCCTGGACTAGAAATACAAGCAGCTTTCTCCTCGGTCGATTTATTTTAAGAAAACTTGAGGGTTAACGGAATATTCCTCTCACAAACTCGGCGGTATCACTTCAGGTCAGCGAATCAAACTGATGTCACTTAATCTCTTGTATATAATGAAGAGAGTTGATTCGTCTGAAATGGCAGAGCGCAGAGAGACAACAGGACTCTGATGCGTTTTATCTCGAAGAGGAAATTGAACGGGCAGGATTAGATCTACAGCAGCCCCCTCAGGCCAGATTATCCTGCTTCAAAGAGCAAGACAGTGACTGATGGATGTGTGTGTGTGTGTGTGTGTGTGTGTGTGTGTGTGTGTGTGTGTGTGTGTGTGTGTGTGTGTGTGTGTGTGTATATATACACACGCTTTGGGGGGAAATATTCTTTGTTGTTTACATATATTGCTTAATTTACTCATCCAATCTATGATGTATTAACCCCCCCGCTGATATGAGATCACTTTTCATGTCACCAGGAGTCAACAAATCCTTAATTGAAAAAGTTAATCCAAGACAAACTTTTGCTGAAAATCAAAAACTTTAAATGTGTGCACGACTAAATTCAGCGAATGTAATTGTTTTCTTTGGCTCCGCAGACGCCACGCCTGCTGCATTGCTTCCCATATTACAGGCCTCTTCTGGGTTTCTCAAAGGCCTTGATGTTTCGGCTGACTCGCTTCAAATGTCTAATTTGCATAACATCTGCTGCTCATAACGTCCTGCGCATAACAACTGCTCAGCAGAGTTTATTCTACGGTTGCAGAACTCATTTACACGTAATGTCGAAAAATGAAGTAAATCCTTCATTTTGGTTCCCTTTGGCCTTTTTTCCTAAAACATGCAGATCCCCTTGTTCCTGGTCCCACGTGTCCCTTAAATCCCCCCCCACAAACTGACCTGTGATGGCACCGGGGAAGGGGCTGCTCACGGCCACCGAGGTGAAGGAGGTGGAGGCCCCGCCAAAGGGCGTCATGATGGAAGACGCACCACCAAAAGGTGTGAGTGCGGCGGCGTGACTGTTGTAGCTGTTGTTGTGCGTCTTCGTAGCTGGTGAATGACCCATCAGGGTGGGGTCAGGCCCGTAGTGGCCCAAGTGGGCATTGACTGGCGCAGCATTTGAGTTTTCAGGTCGGTACTTCAGTGCCGGGCCTTTGTCCTCTTTACTCCTGACGCAACCCATCGTCAAGCCTGCAGGGAGGAGAAGGAACATGAGGATTTGAATGAACTGTTAAATTACAGCACAAGTTTGGTTGCATTTACATTGATTAAGCCATTTGTAGTGTTGACTGTCACACATGTTACATTCCTGCTGCAGTCTGCTGTTAATGACTTAAACGCGACACAGGTTCTGGGTTTTCGTGATCAACTAGTACAAAACTGCATAAAAACCAACTGCAAATGCAACCTACAATAAAATTAACACGTATTCTCTGGAACGGTGAATAGAAACAGATTAACTACAAACTGTGAATGCAGTATTGCTCCAATAGGAGCTACATAACAGAATTTTGCGTTGTTGAATTTATCCCATCAAAGAAAAATGTGTGCAAAGCAAGCGAGGCGATAACAACTCAGGCTGTAAAAATCTGCCAGAAATGAATGCACAGAGGAAGTGGATTTCATTTTGTACTGGATTTTAATACAAGAAGTTATAACTCTGCAACGTGAGATTTAGGTACAATCGAGAATATAAAATGCCCGTAGGAACATAGGTTATTGAAACCTGCAAATACTAAACATCCCACACTATGGCCACCATCACAATATATATTAACAATGACTGAACTGAACAACTATGGTTCCAGTTGCGTCGCTAGATAGGTTACAAATCCCGATAGGTTACAAATCCCGTGACAACACAAATCACACCATGTTTCTTTGCGTTCCTTCACAATACAGAAATGGATATCCAACATAAACCCATATGCTTCTCTCATTTATACTGCAGTTTGCATGGAAAGGACAAAGACATGGAAGTAAAAGACTAAGCTTACATGGATAGAGATCAATGGATCAACAAGGACCCTTGAACTCTGCATAGTGAAAGTGAATGAACTTCACAAGAGTGACCACACGCTTTGGGCCAGTTTGGTTTAAATGATTATGTCTCCTGCTACGTGAGGCCCAGAAGACTGGCGCAGAGCTGGTGTCACAAATGGGAGAGAAGCAATTATGATATTGTTCATGCTTGCCGGGAGCTTTTTTTCGGGAGGTTCTCGGTACAACTCTGCCATCCAGGAAACAAAAGACTGCAAGCCAACCGCATGACCGCAAACGACTTCACAAGTCCCAACAAAAGCCTGTCAAGCCAGCCGAGCTGGAAACTAGATCCCATTGCAGCCTATGGCCACTTCACCCCTGTGATCACGCTACCACTGACACAAACGTGTGAGGGGCGAAACGCCCTGCAGTGTTCAGAGTCAGGGCTCTCCCCTCCTGAGCTCGCCGATATGAGGCCCAGTGTGTGTTTGTTGTACGTCAAGGACTGCGGGCAAATTCCTTCACATGCACAGAAAGGAAAAAAATGAAGTCCTCTGAAGTAATGTTCTGGCTCAGTTGGCATGATGAGTAATGCTCGGAGAAGGAGTAAGTCGCTGGGACGTCATCACAAGAAGAGTATCTGGTAAGAGACAAACGCATGTCAGGTTATGAGCGGGTGAGTTCTGTGTGCGTCTTGTCATGATTCGGCAGCATCCTCTACAGAGCCTGCTCCGATTACTCATCCGTCCGTCACCTTTGACCTCTTGGGTCTTTGCAGGTCACACAATGGCATTTGTAACGGAGTAACAGAGCTGCGAGCCTCGGCCATTCATAGGTTGGAGGCCAACAAAGTCAAGGCAAGCATAATACAGAGGAAAGGCTTTTACGCCATGTTTAAAAAGGCTTCACTACTACGACTACTGCATTTAAATGTGCCTTATTTTTACAGAAATTTGAAGAATAGGAAGGACAATTTGAGACGCAAATTCATGTGCTGCAGAACTGTTATCGTTTCATCGCATCCGTTGTTCATGTAGTCGTTCGCAGTCGATCACCATTCGCATTTAACTACGATCAGCAGACAGCAACGTTGACCTGCTACATGGCATCTACATGCCAGAGACAAAATGTGAGAAAAGTGGGCGATTATTATCTCGAACAAATGCCAGACCATTATATTAAGAGCGTCAGTCCGACTCGTGTACATTGGCCAGCTAGCTAGTCCACAAAGCCAAATTATGGGCGAATACGAGGCGAAGCTGAGAATTTGTAGGTGTTCCTTCTGATTTCAGCACAAGAAATGTGTAAAAAATAAAATAAAATGAAAACGAGGCAGGAAAGAGCCTGGAGAGAAGCAGATTTTTCCTTCAAGGAAACGTCAGCGTAGTTTACCAGCCTTTTCTCAAATTTAGACATGCGGGGCATTCCACGTGCAGCTTCGCAGAAACCGTGTGCAATCTTTTAGCGCTCTCTCAAGCAGAGCGGAGCAGTCGATTGCCGGAAAATGAATCTTTGCAGCCATTTTGAAAATTCGGGTTTCGAAATAAACCTTAAAAAAAAATAAATAAATGAAGACAACTATCTAGAACAATGACAACTGAGCAGGAGCCTCGAAACCAGTTATCAGTAGTTTCGCTTTTTCTTTTGATTCATGTTCCTAAATTCCGTCATGTAATTGGAAGGCTGAATCATACATGAAAAAGTCCCCTTTCCTTAATGACTGGCAACCTTTCCCATTTTTTGACATTACGCACCCAAAGGATTCGCTCCTAAAATGGCCATGGACAGATCACAAGCCTGAGCGAGCCCGCGGGCCAAACTGGTTCAGCACCCACAAGTTTCACTTTGGATCCCTTCCTCTTTGGCACAAAACACAAGACACGGCCTACAGCAAAATCCAGAAGGAATATAGGGATATCCTATTAGAAATTGTGATTTATTAATAAGAGAGACCAAACAGCTCATTCAAGGGTATCTGCGGAGTATAAAGAAGGAGATTGCTTAGGAATAGTGACACCTCAATCCTGTTCGGACTGTAATCTTTGGGAGGGGGGGGGGTGAATTTTAAAATTTGATTAAAACAACAAAACATTTCATAACAACATTCGTAACAAATGAACCACTCATGGAGAATTGTGCTCCGAGAAGAACGGAAAAGCTCATCTCCCCCTGCTCAGTACTACCGAGAGAGGCTGTCGATTTATTCTTTTGTCAGTCCCATCTACCGTTTGTTATGGACAAAGAGAAAGTACCTTGTGGTGCTCCCCCACCCCCCTCAGCTATAGTGTCCCATACACATGCTAACACTGAGCAACACAAATGCTAATTAGGGCACTGACACAGTGTCCTTACAGTGGTGGAGCCAAAAAGCTTAACAATCAATCAAACCAACAGCTGCAATTAAACAGTCAAAACTACCAGATGCCTCTATGGACAGGAACACATTTACAACCACAGCTCTGCAATAATAAAACTACCCAAAATAAATTAAATCATTGTAACACAGCATATGCAGCTCTGTGGATACTTTTAAATCCAAACCTCTTTACAGAACATCATGGATACACATTTGTAGCATGGGCTTCCACAGTGGGTATCCACCGCCCCCAGCCCTGGTCTATCCACTAAGCTAATGAGTATTTAATTCAGATTTAAAATGTAACTAACACGTTTGAGTCCCGGAAAGAGGAAAACATTAAGCTGAGAAATAAGAGTGGGAATATTTGTGGTGAAGAGGATGACCATCACCCGTGGCTTTTTCCTCGTGCGACAAATTTACCAAAACTAATGACGGCGCTAATAGACTTCACAGCAAATCAAATTACAGGCACGCTATTGTATCCGCTCTCAGATGGGTTCCTAAATGAGGCTGCTATACATACATTTACACAATGAGATTATCTGGTAGAAATGTGCGCTTCCTTTGGTCGCGCCGAGGGAACACAGTAAATGCAGCCTCGAGCTCACATGTGGATCACGGATCCGACGTAAATTAACACGTGTACATTGCTTATTGGCTCGTGTTAAAACTTACAACTCGGAAGATCCCCGCAATACGAAAAACAGATACTTTCCGCATTTACAATAACGAAACCCCACTCGGATGAGTTGAAGTGCTCCCACTTAGTTTACCGCACAAGAGACATTGCGCATTGGAAATCTCAAACAAGCCGCGTTGAAAATGACAAAATGGAAATAAATTCATGCACATGCACCCACACATATCGGTGAATGGGTTTACTCCCTGGCATACTGTACAAGAGCACACAAAAGGCAGTGGTATGTGTTCAATCAAATGCTGGAGCCAGACTCCATCCAAGGACATGTGAGGCCGTGTTCCAGACTGCCAGTGATGCCGTGTCAGATTAAGGAGACACAGGCTGCCGCTTCCCACAGGGCTCAATACAACAATGCTGGAGGGCTGCAGGGGGGGAAGCTTTTGCTGATGCTGGCATGCAGGAAACATTCACGAGGGAAAAAAAAATTTTTTTTTAATTAAATCCCAGCACTACACTTAACCAGGCCAAACTGTAAAGTGTAAGGGGCCAGTATACTCGGTCACAATTGAACGCCGGATGGTCGAATATCTTCGGAAACACCCTCCCCCCCACACACCTTTCCCAAGTGGGGCGCCGTGTCCAGCCATTTGGGCAACGTTCTGAAACTGACGATGTGACATTCACACCCACGTCACGCCGTGATTGGCCAGCTGTTTCAGAGGTGAGACAGGAGGCCGGGTTTGATCTTCTCTCTCTCTCGAGCTCTCTTTGGTCACCTTGAACAACCAAGTACAACACTAAGAATCTCCTCGAGGCAAGACGGTTCGAAAACGTGCTCGGTTAGATCCACATTTAAATGATATCATGTCTCCCCCCCGCACAACATGTGGTACAAACGCGTGTAACCCCGCCCTTCTTCTGAGGTTAATTTATAGCAAAGTGGGTAAGTGCCAACTCCAATCTGCACTAGAGTCAAGTTTATTTGTATAACCCTGTTATGCAGTCGCACTCTCAAAGACCTTTACAGACCTGCATGGTAAGAAGTGACACTGCTCGTGGGAGAAAAATGCAGGAAAGAAATTGAATAAATCCTGGCATTCCAAGAGGAACAATGGGTATAAAAAAAACTGGGGGGAAAAAAAGCGTGGAGAATGTCAGAAAAGCATGGCAGTGGCATAAAAATAACAACAGCCCAAAACCATACAGTACAGTACTATAGAGCATACTCCAAACTTTGGAATTTGAGGTTATTTTTATTGCACAAACTCCAGAGTATTGGAGTGTAGATGTAATGATCAAGCATGACGCAGCTCTGACCTTCTGACTAATCAGATAAGATGCAACTCAGGAGTGTACCGGGAGAGGCCATTCGACCTTTGAGCCTTGTGTAACCTTTGCAGTCACTTGGGACGATACTGACGCACTTGTCCAGGGTGTATATACAGCAACGTACGTGAGCTTTTATTTTTGTCCAGTTAGACTTTAGCACATAGGGGTTGGTTTCAAATTTCAATAGCTTTTAGTACGAACCCAAAACCTGCCAGTGAAGGTCTTCTTTACTTATTCTCTGATGAGATAGTTCCTGCTTTGTTGGCGATTTGCTTTCCACTGACCACTTTGACACTACAAGAAAGGCCACCGGGTTACTATTGGGAATCTGCGTTACGGTGTTTTAAAAACCGTTTTGACAATTGCTCAGGCAGCACTGAAGTCTACGCGTTGAACTTGCTCATGCCATGAAAGATAAATCCAGTGCAGAAGGCCGAAAGCTAAGTTGACAGACTCGCTCCGTAAAGCTCTGGCTGCACCCACAGAGAGATGAGAAGGTACCCGGGGCTGCAAACCATTACTGAAGCGTAACTCCCTGGCACACTCTCTATGTGGCGCAGCTCGGTCTTATCTTCAGGGCAGCCTGCCACCTCTGCCAATCACGGTGAGTGGAGGGGGGCCGGCGGCAGTGGTGGTGGGGGAGGGACAGAGAGAGAGAGAGAGAGAGAGAGGAACTTCCTTCCGAATCCATTCATGCCATTGAGGCCACTTGCTGTGACTGTCAAAGGCCAGAGTGAGGCCGGCCGAGAGAAAGAGCCACGTTCAAGCGACAAAACAGAAGAGCTCTTCTTGTTCTCTGCGCCCACATCGCCGACTGTGCATCCGAAATCCACTCCGACGCTTTGCTCTTTGTCGTCGGGAAGATCCAAGCGTTTGTCCAGTCGGATGCACATGCGCTGGACGGTGTCGCGCCGTGGCCTTCCTGCTTGGGGCACAAGAGAGTGGAAGCTTCCAATCGGCCAACTGTAATGACACTGTGGGGCCTCGGTCAGACACTCGAGGGTCCGTCACGTCGCCAGTTAAACTCAAGTCCCTGAACCCCGGCCAACACCACCTGTTAGCGCTCCTCACTCCTCTGCCAGCAGCCCTCTCCACTCCAGCTGTGTGTGTGTGTGTGTGTGTGTGATAGGGAGACACGACTGTCCAGCCCGCTGAGGCTGTACTAACAGAGGGATTACAGTGGAGCAGGATTACTGTGGCACCAGAGTATATAAGCACCCCGAACAGACGCACGCACAACCAGGGACGGTGCACAACGTGTGGACACACACACACAAAGTTACAACAACAACAACAACAACAACAACGTCCGTGTACTTTACACGGGTGTCATACACCCGTGGATTTTGGGGAGTGTGAACATATGGGGGAGGAGCAGTTGCGCAACCACAATAAAAAGCACGCGAGAGCACACTTTTTTTTTTGTCTTTTTGGAATCTCTGTTGTAATACAGTGGGGTCTTGCAATAAAGGCCTATAACAGCTGAGGCCTACAGCAGCTGTGTGTCTGTGTGTGTGTGTGTGTGTGTGTGTGTAGAGAGAGAGAGATTGGGTGAGGCAAGAAGAAAAGGGTAGGTGGTTAAAGTTAACGTTAAAAGGAAACTCTTAGGGACATTTAAAGTGAGGCCGTACGAGTTACAGAAAGGTGATCTGATGTCTCTCTGTTTATTTCATGGTTTAAAAAATAAATAAATAAATAAATAAATAAAAAAGGTGAAAGTGGACCAATCTAGTCTGGTCCCGAGCAGGTTTTGGGAGTCTCCCCTCGTTGCAAGCAAACAACCCCAGAGCCCGAGTCCTGGTTCGGGGTCAGCAACCCTCCCGGTCACCTCGTCCCAAACTTTTCTCCCAAGTGTCACAGCGCCACAAGGCCCCGCTCGCTCACTGCCAAACACGGCTCGGCGACGCGCCTCTTACCTTCGATAGCAGCGACCTTTGCAGCGCTGCCCGTCGGCTACATGCGCCCTGCGGTCCGTCCTTCGCGTCGACGGTCCCGAGCGGCGGACACGGCCGACACGAGCCGACTCTTAACGTGGAATCTCAGTCCTCCGTCTGTCCCATAACGCCTCGCCGGCCCCAAAGTCCTCCGCTGGCGAAGCTTCACATTCCGTTGGGACGAGGACAGCTGACGAAGGCCGCGTACTGTGGCGGGGCGGGAGCCACAAAAAAAAAAAAGCAGTTTTGATATCCAGAAAGCACCGCCCGCTGAGAGGTCAGGGTCGCCCCGAAACAAGACACACAAAAGCCGGAGCGGCGCCGAGGAGCCGACGAGGGCAAGGAAGGAACAATGCTGCGTTCAGGTACTCGGATTGGACTCGTACATCCGGGTGCTCCCAGCTTCAATTGATCACAAAAGACTAGTTAGTTTGTGTAAAACCTGTGTGGGACCTAAAGTTTGGCCACCAGTAAATTACATGTAGCCCCATTGACATAAATAACAATAATAATGATGATATTGTGCCGATTATTTTCTCGATTAATTGTTTGATCTACAAAAAATAAAATAAAAATCTGAAAATAGTGAAAAATGACAATCACAATTTCACACAACACAATGTGGCGTCATCAGACAACTTATTTTGTATGAACAACGATCGAAAACCCAAAGATTTCCAACTTATAGTAGAAAACAGAGAAAATCAGCAAATGACCACGTTGGAGAATAAGTGTGTAATGTCATATTTTTCATTTTTAAAAATGACTTAAGGACGATAGTTACAGGCTATTTTTCTGTCTGTTTCAGCTCAAGTATAGTTTGTAGGCCTGTAGGCATACAAACTATAAAACATCAGCCTTACACCTGCCAATTGGTGCGTTTAGAAAAAGGTTATTTGCCTAAAACAATTCAATAACACTTATCAAACAGCATCTTGACAACTCGGGTGTGTCTCAGGAAATCCAAGCTTCCTGTTTCTTGCTCTGTTGTTTCATTTATTAAGGTTCATACCGGCATGTTGTATTATTTCCTATGACACGTGAACGCCACACCATCTCCTATTGAATGGTTTTCCCTTGTGCCCAATATGGCCGACAGCAAGGGCTCAGGCTGAGGAGACAATCCACCATCTGGCTCAGCACCAGCTAGATAGAGCTGTTCACATTTTTTAATCGCCCAGTTAATCGCCAAGTAAAATATGTTTCAAGTTGGATAATTTAGACAGAAATAGTGACCTGCTGAGTTTAACCTTTGAACTCTACACACAGTGTAAATAGGCACCTGGCGCCCTCTAGGTTGCATGAAAGGGTGAATGAGTCCATATGGAAAGCCGTTTGAGCATTTATTACATATCCTTGATATCACACATGTGTGTCTTTAACTAGTTCGGTCTTTGCCAGTACTAGTTGGACATTTTGGCATACTAGTTCGCAACTACGCCGTAGGCCTGCA
>JAVQJF010076754.1:0-14279 GCA_036023855.1 Gadopsis marmoratus | reverse complement strand
CCTGCCGCTCCGCGGAGCCCCGTCCGTTTGTCCTCCCGCCTTCCAGGCTCTCCACGCGCCGGCCGCGGCTCTTGGTGTGGTTGGGTTGTTTTTTTTAATTTCGTTTGTTTTTGGTTGGTTTTTTTTTGGGAAGGGGGGGGGGGGTGGCGGGAAACACAGTCGCGCTCTTTGCGAGCATTAATCCTCAAATTGCCCTCCAAGACACATGGAGAAGATGGCCAGACCTGCTCCTATAAACGCGGCGTTCCTGCCGCCGACTCACGGCGTCCTGAAGTCGCTGCTGGAGAACCCGCTGAAGCTGCCGTTTCACCACGATGAAGGTACGTTACAGAGCCGAGAGGAGCAGTCGGTCCTCCCGTGGTCTGTCAACGGGCATCGGTCGACTCAAACCCCCACTGAGAGTGACGCCTCGTCACATTCTACGATCTTTTGCCGGAGGAGAAGCAGCGCGGGGGGCTGCAGAGATCCATTAAATGCGACGTTGGTTGACAGACAGGTTGAACTTCGGCTCCAGCCATTCCGGCTTGACGCTTATGATGTTGAGTAGCGTAGCGCAGGACGCCCCGCAGGTGTCGCTGTTGCGACTGCGCCGTTTGTAGCCCCGAGGTGCGTTTACAGCCTGTAATCGCCGCTCGCCTCCAGTGGGATTTATATTAGCGATACCGCAGGCCGCCGGTAGAGGGCGACTCCTCTGCTCAGAGCCTGGCGAATGGAGTTTTAAACTTAAAGGGTCAGTTCACCCCCCCCCACCCCCCAAAAAAAACAACCCAAAAACATATTATTATTATTCTGTTTTGTTTGTCTCCATTTGAAAACAGTTGGACTTCTGTGACCAGAACAATGTAGTGGAGAACTTAATTTAGCTGTCAGAGCTCTCAACATTTAAAAATGACACATAGTTTTACAGTTTTGTTTTGTTTTTTGGTAAATTGGCTGAACTGACTTTTTTTTTTAAATTTTATTTTAAGATGAAGAAGCCGCAGGCATACTTTCTATTTATACCTATGCAATGACCCGTGATCCCCCCCTGCTGTAGGGCAATGAAATGACTGTGTGCAAACATTTTGCAGGATTTGGGAAAGACAAGGAGAAGGAGAAGAAGCTGGACGATGAGAGCAGCGCGGCCAGCCACCCACAGTCGGCCTTCCTGGGCCCGACCCTGTGGGACAAGACCCTGCCCTACGATGGTGACAACTTTCAGCTGGAGTACATGGACCTGGAGGAGTTCCTGTCGGAGAACGGCATCCCCGCCAACCAGGCAGCGCAGCCGCCGCAGCAGGCCCCGGCGCCGCCCGCCCCGCCCACGCCCTCGGTGGTGGACCTCAGCAGCCGTGCCACCACCTCGGTTCACGCAGGCATGGCGCCTCGGACCAGCCTCCGCAGCCCCAGCACAGCAGGTAGGACTCGCATGCAGCAGAGTCTGGTGGGCACCTGAAAACACACCTGCACGCAAAGACACGAGCCTTCTCACACTTGTCCACACTTCCTCTGCGTCAGGGGAGGCTGCGCTGCTGTTTGTTCACCTGCTATACACACACACACACACACACACACACACACACACACACCACGACATCTCTGTGCTGAGTCTCTGAGCCTTTGACTGCACGTTACACACTGACATACAGCCCTGACTGGACTTTGGAGTCCCACAGGGCAGCCTGAACAGGCCGTGGATGCAGCACGGTCTGCTTTTACGACGCTCTCATTGGCAGAGAAAGTCTCTCTGCCGTGACTTTGTCAGCCATGGGTCATGTTTACTGTGGTTCTTTGTGTGCTGTGGTTGTAAAGGCGTACTTTCCCTGCGTGAGAGTGGGCGGCCCGGTTCATTTCCATTCCCAGGACCTGCGGGGTCCGGTAATCACTGATTATAAATGACTAGATGTAGCCTCTGTCCTGCAGAGACTCAGTGAGAGATACTTTTTTGATGGATTTTAAGGCCTTTTTTAAAGATGTTGTTAAATGACATTTTCATTTGTCCCTGGAGATCTGCAACAGGATCTACGCTGAGTCACCAAAATATCAAAACGTTCGAATAAAAGGCAGCGTTACAGACCTACAAACGTACACAGAGCCAGTTATTTCCAGTGTTTCGTCAGTGAGGGGATTTAAAAGGGTGTTTTCAAAGTGGAAAATCTTATTATTGTGATGAGCCGAACATTAAGCAGGAAGCTGGTGTTTTAAACTGTGTAGCTGAGTTTGCTAAGCTGCTGCCAGACACTATTTGGGTTTTCAAAATATATATATATTGTGCATAAAACACAGAATTTAAGCAGAATAAACCATTTACAGGTGAGCCAACATCGTTATCATGATAATTACAAATACTGGAATAAATAACAATGAGATTTTTAAGATATCTCTTTGATATAACAGTTATATATTCTGTTATATATAGTATATAGTCAGTTCTCCTCAAAAATCCCTCAAATCCTCACGTCGGGTTAATTACGTGTGACGTTTACCTTTTATAGCAGTCTGACATGACTCTGTTCCTGGAAGCAAGAAACGGTGTAACCAAGTGCTGCAATGTCTACTGTCCTTTTCCATAACAGGGTTTAAGCTGTAAAGTGTTGGCCATAACAACTTCCCAGAGAAGCTGGAAACGCCTCGACTGTTGCTGGATAGTTTCCCAGGATATAGACTTTAAGTTTATAAGAAGCAAAAGCAGCCAGACTGACTTATATTTTCTGAACATTCTCCTCTAAAAAAAAAAAAAATCCCTCCACGTGACGTGATATTTTCACAAATGTATCTTATGGCAGCCTGGTGGTTGTATTTCTGCAGCTGAAAGGTGCGCAGACAGATCGGGCCTGAGCTCCGTGCAGCCGGAGATTCAGACGGACGCTCCGGGCGAGGTGCGCCCGTGCACTTTATTCCAGCCTCAGTGCACGTGTGTGTGTGTACGTGCAGAGGCAGAATTTCAGGCCGTGTGTGTGCGTGTGTGTTCTGTTTGGTTCTGCGTCTTCACATTTACTTCTCGCGTGAAAGCGGCCGGGGCTTCCTGCAGCGTGCCGGGCCATGTGACGGACACATGCAGGCGCCGTGTGCAAACAGGAGCTTGTCACAGCATGAACCTCCCCAGCCCGCTCATCCCTCACTCCCTCCCTCTCACCATCCCCTCCCCTTCTCTCCACATCCCGTCCAGCCCCCCCCCCACCCCACCCGGCCGGGATGGGCTCTGACACCGCCCGGACTCGGAGGCAGGGCACAGCCTGTACCCTGCAGAGATCACATGGACTTTGGTGTGCTTTTGTCACGTGCGCTCAATGTTGTTCCAGCTCGCGGAGGCTCATCTAACCAGCTACTCCGCCGCCGCCCACAACAAGCACAGTTCCTGCCTGCGCTCTGCTTACGAGCACTACAGCTGGCGGATGATGGCTTTGTTATCACCACCGGTGGACACACGAGACACGAGCCGGTGTTTTGAGGGTTTTCTCAGCCTTAGCGGGCTGCAGACGTCGAGGGTCAGTGTCGGGAGATGGAGGAGGGGTCAAAGGATGCATTCCAGCTAGTTAGTCGACGAAAGAGGTTCTCAGTGAGAAACATAAATCAACACACTCGAGGAGCTACAGGTGGCATTCATACATCTGTCAACATAGGAAGAATGATGTAGTGTGTAAGATGAAGGACAGTCAGACCTGCGCTGCAGATCCTTTTAATTGCATCTTCCACATTGTTTGCAGCCAGTTTGCTCTGGACTGGTGTCTCGTCCAGTCTGAGCAGCTTTCCTCTCGAATGCCTTGTCCTGCACAAGCGAGCTGGAGGGATCAAGTTGTATGTCATGGAAACAAGAATCCTGCGGGGTTTTGGTTGATAAATCCGTTTGGGGGGCCGGTTAGGAATCGTGCAGATGATGCAAGTGTGAGGCTTATTGTTAACAGCAACAAGCTCATGAAAGGACCAAAACCAGCAAAGGGTTAGTCCTCAGTACTTCGTTCCTGCTGAAGACATGAATAAAACAGCTGCTCAGCTGTAGTTTTTTAGCAACTGTGATGGTGTGTGTGTGTTTATGGTGATGAAGGAACATTCACTTGTCAAGCAAATCTTTCAAACGTCGCATAAAAACAAAACAAATGAAATGCGAATTGGGCGCGTTTCCATCGTCTGGTCTGGAGCGAATAAGCTCGGCCCGTTGCAAAGCGTAGTTTGGCCAGAAGTTGGCGCCGTAGGCTTCGCTTTACGTACGGCTGTAAACAAAAGGACAAGGAGTTTGCGAGCTGGAAACAAAACGGCTCCTCCTGTCCACGCGCTGAAGTGTCCTTGAGAAAGACACTGAACCCTAAGTTGCGCCTGTTGGAGGCCGGCACCTCGCATGGCAGCTACGTCACCGTCGGTGAAGGCGTGAAGGCGCTTCGGGAAGTGAAGTCCATCTTACTATTTTGTCCATTCGTGGTTGGGTTTATCATAATGATGTAGAATATCACACCATGTGAACCAGTTGCAGGAGTCTTGTCTGTTTTGAAGCCAATTGGAGAAAGAGCGAGGAAGACGTGGCCCAATGCTGCACCCAGGTCATCGCTGAGCAGCAGATACGACCTTCAGCTTACTGATGGCACGATAACGTGATATGAAAGTCTTGCGTGACAGCGGCCTGCAGCCGGTGGGGTGTGTGTGAATAGATAAATGCTCTCACGTCAGGTGAAAACAAGTTCCACAGGTATCTAATCAAGAGCTCCAGCTTTCACACGGCACTTTGTAGGCCAGCTACGTTTCCTGGCTCGTTAATTTTAGGTTTCCTGCTCGGGAGGGGGCGGAGGACGGGGCTATTTCGTGAATCCACATTCGTCCACTCGCCATTGGAATGTGTTGTACGTTGGATGGGAGGTCAACGAACGGGCTTGTACATCTACTTTTGGCTACAAGCACTGTTTGTTTTTTGTACTCGGCTAATTAGGAGGTCAAAGGGACTCGCAAAGGCGATTCGGGCGAGGTCGCTGTCTGCCGTGTCGGCCTGATAGTTTGTCCAAGAACGTGTCTAGTCCTAGTTAGTAAGTAGCTCGCATATGGGATTATTACCTCTGAGCCTGTGTGTTTATAAGATTAGCAACATTTAGTTTATTCAAATAATTCAAATAATAAAAAAGCAACAATGGCAAACAAGTCTCTGGTTCCAGCTTCTCAAATGTGAAGATTTGCGTCTTTTCTGTCATTTATATCGTGTTTTCGGACTCATGGTCGAGGAAGAAAACAAGCTACCTGAAGACATCCCCTGACATTTTTAACCATCTCCTGACATTTTACAGATCAAACAATTAAGCGGTAATCCCGTCACATTAATGGATAATAGAAATAATGATTGGTTGCGCCATTTTTCCTCGTGTGTCAAATTGTCAAGCGGTCTTGTTTCCTTTAGTGATTAGACAGAAGATTAATGACACTTTTAATGACATTTAGGAGTTGGATTTAGTTGGCCAAAACATTACCTGCCCTTTGGTGCATTTTCACCATTTTCTGATTTCATAAACTCAGCGATTCATCAGTGAGTCAGGAAAATACCTGAAAATAATCAAATTCTCAACTCCTTAATTAGTATTTGATCAGGTCGTCAAATTTACTAGTTTTAGACCACCAGTTCTTCTTAAGTTGGGGGGAGGGGGGGAGTTTCTTTAAGGTAAAAGGAGAAAAAGGCAAAACTCTGAAATAGCAGTTATGTCTGAGGAAGTTGTTTCCAGTCGGGGAACAGTCCTGCCCACCTTCACGAGGTGATAACTGGTGCTTCTTCGTGGAGCTGCATGGTGCCGCAACACTCGGACGCAGCGATGAAGAAGGACGGTGCCTGCCGATGTGCAGACAGGCTGAGCACAGGCTCCCTGCTGTTGTGTTTCGCGCTCGTACGCATCAGTTTGACCGTGTGCACACTGACTGGAGGCCAGCGGCGTTGACGTGGCTGTCACGGCGGGCCCACGAGCACCAGGATGTAGGTCGCGATGTACGAGCTTAATTAGAATGCCTGCTGCACTTTGCGTTCCCGCTCGACACGTGGCGCTCGACTGGCTGCCGCAGCGTTTGCATGGCGAAGGGAAATGAGCGCTAATGAACAGAACTGTCGGAGGAGCGACAGGCAGATGGATGAGGGAGCAGATGGAGCCCGGGTGGGTTCAGATCAGCTGATCGGAGCTGCTGAGGGCTGCACAGCTTTTAAGATGCAACCTGTGCTTTTAAAAGCTTGTACCATAGCACCGCCTGCTGGTCGGGTGGCGCAAATACGTCTCTGCAGGAAAGAAGTCAGCTGTTGTCTTGCGTTGCACCTGCACCGACCCTCAGGCTGGTACCGTTAAGACAAAGTCTGGCATTTCCTAATGGATCAGCCGTCAGACCTGCGAGCTCAGGGGGAAGAAAGGCGGCATCCAGGGCCCCCTCAGAGGCCCCCTGTCCAGGTTCACAGAAAACATCTGCACTCATTACGTTGCATAACCGATAACCCCGAATGGAAAGTGCCACCTTGGACTTAATGGTTCCATTAGTCACATTCAGAGGAGCTTAAGAGTTTGCTTCCTGCTGGCGTCTCTCCCTTCCAACATTCTTTTCAAGAACGTGTGTATCTGCTGACAGCTAATTTTTTTTTTGTTGTCCTCCTGCAGCACTGCCATCAGCCCGGGACACCCCCAGCCCCATCGACCCAGAGTCCATCCAGGTGTCCCTGAGCTACGAGCCCGACCCGGCAGACCTGGCTCTGTCCAGCGTGCCCGGCCAGGAGATGTTCGACCCGAGGAAACGCAAGTTCTCCGCCGAGGAGCTGAAGCCGCAGCCCATGATCAAGAAAGCCCGCAAGGTCTTCATCCCCGAGGACCTGAAGGTAACAGCCGAGCCGGACCGTTTGACCCTGCCAGCAGCTGGCTGGCTACAGGACTGTACGTGTACCTTATATTCCGTGCTAACCCGTCTGCTCTGCCCTGCAGGACGACCGGTACTGGGCCCGGCGCAGAAAGAACAACGTGGCGGCCAAGCGGTCACGGGACGCCCGGCGGCTGAAGGAGAACCAGATCGCCATCCGGGCCAGCTTTCTGGAGAAGGAGAACGCTGCTCTCCGCATGGAGGTAGCGGACATGAGGAAGGAGCTGGGCCGCTGCAAGAACATTGTGGCTAAATACGAGGCCCGACACGGGCCGCTGTGAGCCCCCACCCCGTCACCAACCCACACCCAGTTCGCTGCCCCGACCCACCTGCCCTCCAGTTTTGAAGGACAATGTGTCTCTTTTTGGTGGCACTGCCCCGTCCTCCTGCTCCCCGACCCCCTCGCCCTCCCACCCCCTCAACCAACACACGCCTGTATGATTCAGGTATTATAACTGTCATTTTCAGTTCTATCATAAGCTTCAATTTGTCTGTTCCTCCTTCTATTTTCTGTACACATCGTTCGTCTAAATATATATAAATATAAATATATATATATATACATACATAGATAAATACATGTATTGACACATGCATACTTCCCACTTTAACGTACTGTGAGGAGTTATGAGCCAACCCGCCAGCTGAGTCCGCCCCTGCCTTCCACTTTTGAGAAATGATGCCATGGTGTCTGTCGTTCACTTTCATACCGATTTTATATGCGAGATCAGGGCTGACAGCTGCTTCCTGTTTCTCTTCTTCTTCTGTGTTATAACCACGTGTCGTGTCCAAGAGCCTGCTCATCACCCCCGAGTCTTTGTGAGCCCTTTTTAAACGGTTTGTTTTTCTCCCATCAGCAACATCATCTCCCTCATCACCCTTTTTCCCCCGACGTTCACGCTGTCCGACGCGACTCCCGTCTAACAGCTTTCTCAGTATTTTAACATTCAGCTGGCACATTTGTCCCGTGCCATCATGGCGTAGATCTGCTGTTTTAAAAAAAAAAGGAAAAAAAAAAGGAATAAATAAATAATAGCTCACCTGGTAGAGCGACCCGGGTTCGATTTCCAGCCCGGCAGCCTTTTGCTGCACGTCTCGCTCTCTGCAGCTGTCGCTAGCCATAAAAGGCAAAAATCGCTGATTTAAAAATGATAAAAAAAAGGCGTATCAACCGGACACTGAGCAATAAATCCTATCCAGAACTGACCTGACATGACTACACGTTCCTCCGCCCTCTTTCCGCCTCTGTCAGCTGAGATAAACCGTAGTTAACCTCTGTACTGATGCGTGTCTCACAATCTGATCCGGTGAAATGTTTCCACTCGCTTTGATTTCTCAGATGGGAAGATTGTTGCTTTTACTGTTGATTATATAGTTGTTAGTATTAATACTACTCTTTGACATTGTCGTCGTCGTTTAGCCGCCTCCCCGTTTTCAGATTTAGGCATGATTTCCTTTCGCAGAACGAAAAGCTGTTGGCAAATCTTTTCTTCTTCTTCTTCTTCTTCTTCTTTTTTTGTTTTTTTTGCAAAGTTGTTGATAATTCTTTTTGCTTCTTGCTTTAACGTAGCATGATTTTAACGAGTGTCTATTTTAGAAATCAATGCAGGTGTCTCATTGTAGCTGTTTGTCCTCTTTTTTTTTTTTTAAAGATGGCTGGTGTTTTTGAATGTAAAAGGTGTTGACAAAGAAAAAACAAAAAGTTGGATGGTGTTGTCCAATACTGTGGTTCACCCAATCAATTTGTTTACTGCAGACCAAATGATTCACAACAGAGAAGATATATTGGTTACAAGAGATATGTTTATATAAACCTATTCTATAAGTTGTTGTTTTTGTACTATGTATTTTAAAGGCACAGCTGATCCAGAATATTATTAAAGAATACAAGTATATAACTCAGACAAATGCATGTAGTGGTATTTTCATATTCTATATTAGCTAGGATGTGCTAGTTTTACAGAGATTCCTGGATATTCAGCAGCACCTAACCCCCATGGGCATTATCATCATTATTATTATTATTATTATTATTATTAACACACTGGTGGTGCCACCTTTAGGTTCCCTGAGATGCAGTCCAGAAAAGAGAATATACATTTAGGTCCCTTTTCTAGATCCACCAACTCAAATCTGACAAGCGAACACACTTTGTTAAAAACCAGCCATAGTTGTGTTGTAGTGTGGAGCTGCAAAGTCCAAGACTAGGACGCGACAGATTCATGTTTTTGAGGGCTGATTGATATTTTTTATTAAACTAAAACAAAGCTAGCCAATGTTAAAAAGTCAACATTTTGGGATGTTATTCGCTTTCTTCTTGACAGTTAAATGAAAAGATTTATTCCACTTGTGCATTACATGTGAAGTTGCAGTTAGCAGCCCATTTAGCTTAGCTAAAGCCAATTTAGCTTAGCCAATATCGGCCCAATAAAACAGAACACGTTGGGTCAGATCTCAGCACTTGGTTTGAACGTTATCGATCCTATCCAAACGTGCGTGTGACGTAAAGTGATTTATTCTCTAACCACAAACTATCGTCCTAGTATTTTTGCGTTTTAGAGGGCAAAGTTTCCCTTCTGCACGGATGCACCAGAGCGTGAACAGGGTTCGTTGAGACGAGTGAAGGCTGGAAGGGATGCCTCCTGTATCTGTGGAGCATCTTTTTATGACACCATACACATATACATACATATATATATATATATATATATAAAAATAGGAAAAAGCCAATAATTAATCCACATGTAACCCAAAATTACCTCACTGTCGAGTGATTTCACTACCTCACCCGGAAACGTTAACCATAATTCTGAGTCTGTTCCAGTGCCTTGAACACACCGACTGCTCCCCAGTCTCTCAGCAATGTAAAGTTCTCATCGCAGCACCAATCGGACGGGTTCAGATCTGCACTGAAGGGCTTCTTAGTGCATCAAAAACAAATTCTATATATTCTATACAGTGACAACTCTTTTCGTGTCTTATTTTGGACATTGCCACAGACTTGTAACCATTGTATTCATGGCAACACCAGCGGACTGTTTCAGAGTGTATTAAAAGTACAACAGAAAGGTGCATTCGGTCTTGTTGGTCACGGAACGTGATGTTCATTTGTGCTGTTCGGCCCTCAGCCTCTCTCGTATCACTGTAATTTTTAGTGTCTAATAAACTCCCAATTCTTTTCTGCCGTGTCTCGTCTCTGTGCTTTTTTTTTTTATAAATTACACATTCTTAAAATCATGATGAGCTGCGACTCAAAGCCCCTTTTGCATATCGACCAAAATATGTATGCGGCATTTTGAGAGTGAATTTAATCATTCTTTCGGATATTTCCTAATGTAAACCAGGAAATTGGTACATTCAGCTAAATTGTGACTTTGTTTTATATATATTTACATACATTTGTATGGACCAGATTGTGTCTCTGAGACACTCTCACTGAGAATCCAAACACTGCCAAGTACTGAACGTCAGATTCTTAATCATGCGATCAGATTTAAAATGAGCCATTTAAAATGAAGCTTTGTGCTTAAACAAGAGGTTTCTAAAAAAGGTTTACGTAGAACAACATATTATTCAAGCTATTACATGATGGAAACGCATTTGGTTTGACCCAAATGTCTTTTAGTACCAAAACGTGTCGAGTACAAATTCATGAGCTTTGTATTTAAGAATCCTGTCATCAGATATTTTGTGATTTTAAATCATTTGAGCAAAGATCTTGCCTTGTGGTGAGAAGGAAGATGAAGAGGCACTCCAAGGTGACGATTCATGTTTCTTTTGCTCCTGCCGGACGTGAATCTGTGTAACGAGAGCTAGACTGAAAACAACGGTCAACACCGGCAGAACTGAAAAGGAAACCCGCGAGTGGCTCATCACGAAGGAGGATCTCGTCTGGTGGGGCATTATCACTTTTTATTGTCACATTAGAAAGGTGATTCTCAGTACAGTGGAGGAGCATTCGCGTATTATGCAGCACCGGTAACGGCCAAAGGAACAGACAGAAAGGCCAGGATCATGTAATGAACAGCGTAATGCAAACGTTACAAAACACGGAGTGGCTGTGGGGGGAAACCCTTTCTGCAAGTGTGATCATTCAGCTGCACGCAGCCCTGAGAGGAAAGCAACAGGAAGGTCGCTTTATGAGCAACTGAGGAAATTTACAAAAAACCACAACAACAACATGACGTTCCTCCACGTCAGGAAACACTGTTCGTCTTAGTGGTGCAAATCGAAAACAGAATCAGTGGGAATGTAATACTGGACGTGCACACGCACACACACACACTCTCTGCTGCAGTGTTCACATTAATAAGTGGAACTGCACCCCCCGCCCCCATCCCACCAGCAGGGGGCGCTGAATATTTAAAGAAAGGTTCTCTGAATACTGAGGGCTGCATCTGGATACTGGTCAGACACAAAGTAAGCATTCTGCATCAGATGGGTCAGGATGCATCAGGATGTAAAAAAAAAAAAAAAAAGAACTTCCATCAAAAGCTTCTGTTTCTTATCGACACTTCAGATGTGTATTAATCACCGACGATGGCTGGGAATCGAACCGCAACAGCTTCTGCATCAAATATCCAGTCAGATTCACTCTAATTTTGCCCGTTTTAAACTCTTTCGCTGCGTCAAAGTTCTTGTACAGCTGCTTCTGAGATCTTTGGTTTTCGCTTGTAGAGCAACACGTTTAAATTTCTCAAAAATAATAATTTGGTATTGGTGCTGAAACGCACCTGTTTCAAAACATGTTTTAAATACTTGGCTGATATTTTTTTTTTTTTTTTAGCACTCACTTTTTATAACCTCCAGGTTTTGACACAAGTCACATGTTCTGTGACTCACTTAGCAATACGAAAGACGGCTATCAAATTTCTCAGACGTTTGTGAACGTTCCAGGGTTAACTGTAAAAAAAAAACGCTGGCAAGTTGTTTTTTGTTTTGTTTGTTAGACTGAAGTTGTACAAAATTCGAAAGTAGCTTCTGCTCGTCAGGGAGACGCTGAAAAACCTGTTCTCCACGTTAGAAAATGGTAAACAATTCATGGTCATTATTTTTGTAAACTTGGCGGCTGTGGTTGCAGCTTCAGTGGGCAGTTTGAGAGTCAGTGTGCAGGCGGCGGCGGCGGCTCCCGTGTCCAACCCCGGCTGTTGTCACGACTGGAGGCGGGTGTCCACTCGGGGGGCCTTGTAGAGGTATTTCCAGATGGCGTAGTAGTGCACGGCTGCAGCCAGCGCCACGAACACGTGCCAGATGGCGTGGGCGAAGGGGATGACGCCGTCGCTCTTGAAGAACACCACACCGAGGCAGTAGATGAGTCCGCCGCAGGCCAGCTCCCGAAGCCCCTCAGTGTTGCTCTGCAGGATGCATGAAGGGGGGGTGACAAACGTTACGTAACAAAAACACTTCTTTTGGCCGTCTCAGGCGGGACGTTGGGAGGAATTCGATTTGAACGCTGAAAAGCACTTTTGAATGTGGTCTCGACTGCTGTCCAACAAAACAAAGGAGGGTGGGCTTTACTCACTTTACTATGTTGAATATTTGCACTATTTAATCTTAAGGAAAAGCCCCTATTAAAAGCTATCTGTTACAGATTTACTGCCACAACGTGCAACACAGAATGAGCCGCACTTCTTTCTTGATAAATATCTTACTTCCTGTGCCAATGTTCATAAAAAAATCATTAATTTGAACTTGACTTATTGTGCTGAAACCACAAGGGGGCAGCAGAAGTTAAAACACAGATTTAAAATGTTGTAGCTTGATTCACATCAACTGCATGTCAAGCAGAAAACCTGCAGATCCTCACAGAATAATTAAAGTATTTGATCACGATACGTTCATTAGTAAAACCGAAGTTGAACTCTTCAACAGCAAGAGGAAGTAAAACTCATAACACCTCTGCTGGGTGGAAGAAGGGGCCTGTGATGATTCAGCACATGCACAGAAACTCAACGACACCGCAGGTACTGACAAATAAATCGCATTACCATCGACGTCATGACTAACGCCGGGAAGAAGCCCATCGTCAAGTAGAAGGCCAGCTCCACAACCTTATACCTGCAGACACAAGCAAAGCCCAGCGGCGTGTCAAGCAGCACCAGGCACATTTTAAACGTTCATGTGAAGTTCAGAAATATAGAATTAAAATATCTACACAACAAGCAGGCGGCAAGAACTTGAAAATGATATTAAGTCATAGGCCGTCTGTCTGAATCCATGTTCCGAAAAATAATATCTCGTAAAATGCAGATTAAGTCGTTTAAGTACTTTATAGGAATTAGTTTTTGCTGAACTGATTTAATACCTTTTTAATGCTTTAAGACCCTGAACTCGCTTCATAAACCTAAATTTATCTCAAACACAGAACGTGCGCGACATTTGTTTTGATGACACCAGTTTTAAATGAATTCATGTTAATTATTGATTTCTTTAAGTGCCATTTTAGTGAATGCAGTTCTAAGACAACCAAACAGCCAACAGCCAGCTGCCCCTGATGATGGCAGGGCTCCGTCTCTTTAAGTGTCTAAATAACATCTCATTCTTACTGTTCAGAACTGTAGCTTCTTTTATTAATAATCAAATGCTCTAATATCTCAGACACACACAACCGCTTGGTGACCCAACTCACTTTTCATGGTAGTTGAAGACGTATATGGTTCCAGCGGCAGCCATGAACCACACAAACCAGCGCATGTGTGCTGCCAGGGGGCCCAATTCACGCAGGTTCAACCTGAGCAGAAACAAGAAAAGTAGCATATTCATCAGTGTCGGGCCTCCGTTTATGACTCCAGCCCCTCCGATACCCCCTTTTCCACCAAGGCGGTTTTTGAGTGCTGGTTCTGGGCCGGTGCTTAATTTGGAGCCAGTTCCTTTGTGAACTGGCTCCAGGCTCGGAAACCTGGTTCCAGAGTGGCACCAACTCTTTACTCGATTAGAACCAAGAACCGCTTACGTCAGGGACAGGGGGCGGGACTATTGTGACCAACCAAGACGAACAATAACTTTGTGACCGCCATTTAAAAAAAACAGAGCTGAATGGACGTGAAATGAAAACAGCAGTGGTCCGTGGAAGAGAGCAGCTTCCTGCTGCACTGTGGTCCTCAGCAGAAGAAACTCGAGGCTTTTTCCCACTTTGGTGGAAAGGGGGTATCGGTGTAAACACTCACTCTGCAGGACACACTCACTCTGCAGGACACACACACTCTGCAGGGGACACACACACTCTGCAGGGGACACACACACTCTGCAGGGGACACACACTCTGCAGGGGACACACACACTCTGCAGGACACACACTCTGCAGGGGACACACACACTCTGCAGGACACACACACTCTGCAGGACACACACACTCTGCAGGACACACTCACTCTGCAGGACACACACTCTGCAGGACACACACTCTGCAGGACACACACTCTGCAGGACACACACTCTGCAGG
>JAVQJF010076751.1:0-24076 GCA_036023855.1 Gadopsis marmoratus | reverse complement strand
GAGGCAAAATACCACAGCTAATGCACTCATGTAATAAAGTGTGTAGAAGACATTAAAATGATAAACAAAATACAATACACAGGAAAAACAGATTATAGGGTTACATTTTTCCATCACATGGGTTGTATTCAAGAAGGGACATTTTGTCGTTTGTTGAAAATTCACTGCAAAACTATCTGCGACTGTGGAAATGCACGTCCTATCAACTGATCTTGTGTTTTATTGAGCCTTGTTTCCTAAGAATCTTCCAGTGAGGTAAAATTAGGTCTAATAGTTTCCAACAGAAATGCTTTTTTTCAAGGATTTTCTAGATGGGGCAGATTGCTGCACAAGAAATATCGCACTTGATTGTACAAAACAGGATTTATTTTAAGAATTCATGTTGCACACACATGTGGAACAAGGGCCAAACACTCATCCACATGACATAGACCCAGAAATTATACCTCCACCTTGGTTGTGAATTAGATTTTGGCAATGTTTGCAGTTGTATGTCGCTGTTGCTGCATTAGCCACTCATCGGTGAGGGCTGGTGGGGGGCAGTTTGATCCTCTGTGAAAGAGGGAGACAAATTCATCTCTTACTTTAAACCTTTCAGCTTCTTCTTTACACGTTTAAGATAATAACTCCTAAAGTGAGCTGGATTAAAATGTAAAATAATCTAATCTCATGTACCATCATGAATGTCTAAAGTTGTAGCCCTTTTCTCAAGATGAAAAGTTTGCGAACTTGCTCTTACTAGTTTTAAGTCATATGGTGTTTTGTGGTGGCTAGTTTTTAATATTTGTGGATTTTCCAGAAACATTTTGATGTAACCCACTGGCAGATTTTTTGCTTGATGGCTTGCTGGCTGCAGGGGCATCGCACACACAAGGCAGCTTTCACTGCATTGCATAATATTGGGCATGTTTAGAGTAGAAGATTTTATGCAGTGTGGAAGTCAGTCGATCAGGTGTACTATTTCTAAATGTTGTTGACTGAATATCCTCAAGCAGCCGTGACCTCCTCATCTAGTCAGGCTATCAGTCGATCCTTGATATTTCTTGTATGTGGTTTTGTGGTTTGATCCTTCCCTGCTCTGGAGTCGGTCGCAGTGATATAGTGATTATGTATTGTAACAGGGGAACAATCCAGGCTCTATGTTGACTGCTAATTGGGCTCCAGTGTAATGACTGTGTCATATTAATGACCCAGATCCAGCTCATTGTAATATTCATGAGCTGTGAGGATTGCCTTTTCTGTCTGGGACTGCATGGTGCAGAGGTTTATAAGTGTGTGTGTGTGTGTGTGTGTGCGCATGAGAACGCATGGGTGTAGGGAACAAAGGTTGATCACTGTGTACAGCTATTCTTCAATTTATCCTTTTGTGTTCCCGAAATCCGGTTATAGCGCTTGCAGCCTCGTGTCTATGATGTGGGTTTCCCCCTTTCCCAATGTCACTGACATGAAAAGCTGTGTGTTGATTTAAATCTGCATCTGATCTACAGACAAGTGTTGTAGGGTAATCGGCTCTTTTTGTGTCACACCACGTTGAAAAAGAGACAGGAAAAAACAGACTCGAAACCAGGTGGTCTGTGTTAAATCATCCGTTTCAAAGGCAAATCCAGAATGAGCTGTTTTTGCCGAGGATGACAAAGCCCTTTGGGAGCCGTGTGTTTTTTCAGGGCAGTGTGAACAGGTTAAAGGGTCTTCTGTGCCTGATGAAACAGGTGGGACCCCTACAGTCACTGGCATGCAATCCTTCCTCTTGCTCCCCCCACCGGTGTACTCCACATTTGCATAACACTAATCGGAGCATAAAAGAGAGTCAGATTCTTTCTGTATTCATTAGCTTCATCTCTAGGTGTCTCTTTGTTCTATAAAGGCCCTATCATGTCCTGGCCATCGTATTGCATATTTCTCCGCTCTAAGGCACAATTCTGCTGTGCTATTTCTTTTTGCGATGCTCAAATTGGAATGTGGAGTTTTGAAGTTAAAAGAGGTCATATGAATGTGATGTGTCCCTTACGGCTAAGAAGGCTAAACCCCTTCAATATAGAAGCGGAACGGAAACATGTTCTTCCTGTTGTAGTCTGGACAAGATCACAATGGACATGACTGTTGAAAGATAAGACAGGGCAAGGTCCTTTCAAGGACAAGTGAGCGTCTCCTCCTGATTGTGAGGTGTGTAAGTTAGGAGCCGCTGCCTCACCATTTCCTTATCGCTGTGTGTGTATTGAGGACAATCAACCACAAACTTGCTGTGTGACTCTTCCTTAATTGGAATTCTTCTTTTGTTTCATTCGCGTGTTCAGTTTTGAAAGATGAATCTTAATGGCAAATTGTGTTTCCTTGTACAGAGTAAAATTCTGCATAAAAAACAGGGGGTGTTACACTGGAGTCCGTCTTCCAAAGACAAATTAGATTTTAATGAAGACTGAAAGTGGCTCTGTGGAGTCCCTGGCAGAAAGTCAGATCCAGCACGGTAACTTTTGTGCAGCGACGAGGCATTCATTATAGCCAGTTAAGAATGGCAGCTATCAATCTGTAAACGAGCTGTATAAGTCATATAAATTATACTGCAAGTGTAGGAAGCACACCCATAAATGCCAAAGATGCAAATAGAATTCAATGCATGGCTGGGCAAACAGGGAAAATGTAGAGGAGTGGTTTTTTTTCTTTCACCCTAAAAAGCTAGGATCCTCCATACTCTCATTTAACGTGACAATGGAGGATTTCATCATTGTGAGGGAAAAGAGACTCACTGACTTAGGGGAAAGCTAGTGTTCTCTGTGGTTTCAATAGGGGAACAAATATTCATAAGACTGTTCTGCCATTTTTGTACTCATTTGTTCCAACATCAAAGGATCTGCTGCATTGTGATTACAGCCTGTGTAAAGTAGACCCTAATCCAAATGAATTGATGGAGCAATCCTGGAGCATGCTCACAAGAACTGTATTGTTTTCTGTGCTTCAATGAGAAAGTTCACCATGGATATTTGAAGCGGAATTACATTTTTTTTTTCTCATCTGCCTGTTGACAGGGTTTTGTTTTAGTTTTTAAATATTAGAAACACTTTGTTGAGTGTAACCTTGTACCCTTTTGACACATAGACCTATTGACAATATTGACATACATTTTGAATTAAACAGGAGACACTGGAAAAACCCAGCGATTTAGGTGTTACATTAGTACATGTTAACATACAGATAAACAAATTGTTTAATTAAAAACATATATTTGAAAAGAGTTTGGTATTAAAATCTTAATTCAGATAATAGTGTAATAGCTGTAGAAACTAATAAACCACCTGAGAGCGTTAAATTGAGTAATGCTTGGTTTGATGTTTATAATAGAAACTTAATTTTAACTTGATTTGAAAAAGGAATAATGTGTTATTGCTTCTCTCAAGGTTCCATAGTTTTGCTCTAAAAAATTACGCTCAGGCATACAAGGTTGCTGGTGTATAAACTGGTCCCGGGCTGACTAGAAAGCCACCAAACAGCCAATATCATTCAGGCCAACGTGGGACGATCTTTGGAGCAGGATAGTGCATTGTGTGGTCTAAATATTACTTCAGTGGTAAATACCATTCCAAGCACCGTGAAATTAATCAAACAGAATTCAATCAAATAACTCGCACTGTGCTCAGGCAATTATGAGCAAAGATGGGGTGGGGTGGGGGGGATTAAGAATGAGGGTGCATTAATTTCATCACCCCAATTTACCTTCGAGGAACAGGGTCAGCATATTGTATTTTGGCACCGAATAAGATGCTTGAATAAAACTTGCTACCAGCACATCATTATCTATTTTATTTGATTGTGAAATGTACCACCCATTCAGTTTAATGTCTGCCTCACCTTGAAAATGGGTAACAGGCCAAGAAGACTGCTGCGTGCTCCAAACGCCCCGTGTGCTGATTGTGGCTGCTGTGGCCTTTGGTGTGTCAGACCTCCTTGTGAACTCAGACGGCAAGTTCATGTCCAATTGCCAGATGCCTACTAACCTGCCGCCGTGTGTGACATTGCAGTCCCAGTTTCTCTAACTGTGTTTCTGGCTGTCATTCAGCTTAGCAGGGTTGGGAAACCGTCTCTCTTTCTCTCTACCTAATCAAGGAAGTGTCTGGCATAATGATGCTCCTGCTTCTGGACTTTGCAGTAAACTAGCATCGTGAATGACAATTGCCGTTTCTAGAATGCAAGATGGAATTTTGCAGAAGCAACCGCATTTCATACATTATCCACAGTTTAAGTCTTTGAATAACCTCAAGGTGCGGCAAGGCACAAATACAGATGGACACATACAGAAAGCTCGAGGGAGTGTGTTAAAATGGAGGATTACACTTTGACATACCATGGGGAGAGCCCTCCCCTTCTCAGTGAAGCTCAGGTCCAATGTAATTTGCCATGTTTTAAGCTCAATACCCAGGGGCTGTTACAGGATTTAAAGACTTGACGAAATGTGCAAGACCACATATGCTTAGAAAAATGAAAGTAAATACAGGGTGTAAGGACTGAGAAAAAGTGAGATCGTATCATGGCCTTCATACATGTACAGTGGCATTAATACATTTACATGAAGGTAAATGAGGATGTGCATTGGAAAAGCATTAAACTGCAGAGTAACATCTTGATATGTAGGGCACAGAGAAGTCAGGTGGAAATCAGTAAAATCAATGTTCTTTTTTGGTGAAAGTCGGTAAAAACTGAAAACAATCAGCCCCACCTGTCCTTCCGCACCTACTGTTGGGTAAGGTTTCCTTTAGAAAGGCAGCATTCCCTCCATGGTGGACCTGCTCATTGGCAAATAGTAGAAGGCGTTTGTACTGGGCATGAACCAGTGGAAGTGTTATAAAGACACAACCATCTCTCTGTGGCAATAAATGTTTAAAATGTGTGCATGTGTGTTTTTCTCAACACACAAAGTAGCAGCTCTTGCATTGTATAATTCGAATCTGTATAATTCAATTAAAAATATTCGTGTCTCTAGTGCTTTTCTGCTGACTTGCATTGGTATAAAAGGGTGTTCCTGTTGTTTTGTCTAGCCACTGTAGTTTCTTCACTCTCTCTCTCTTATCCACTCTGTTAAACACTAAGTACTGTATCTTCCTCTCCCATCTCCACTCTCCTGCCTCACATGTTTCTCTTTCACTAATCTCAGTGTGCTTTATGCGAAGTAATTGGTTTAGAGAACTGTTTATCCACATCCTCTGCATTTCCCAGCTCATGCGATGCCGAATCCGGTAACCTGTGTGCCTTCAATCACTCAGCCATTCCAGGGGAGCGACAATGCCCCGGCTGATTTCAGCTCTACTGTTCCCCCGGTAATGGGAAAGCTAAAGATGGCTGGCTGCCGGGGCATCACACAAACAAGGCAGGCTTGGGGAGAGCAAAGCTCCTCTAGAAAGCAAGCACATCAGCGCTATTGTTAGCACATAGCGGGAGATTAGCGCTGATGGCTGTATGTGAGCTAGCAGGCTTGGCTGGTGTTCTGTGTCGGATGCTAACCCAGCCCACCCCTGCTGCCGCTGCCACCGTGTCACAATTAGCCAGAATAGCTGCAGACATGATTGCTCGCCCTGGTGGCAACGCAGTCAATCCATCTCCAATCACTGGGATATCACCACTCTCGAGGTCATTATCAGCATTATGAATGCGGCACCCGTTCATAGCTAGTCGATTACATACTTTGATGTCAGGAGGATAAAAACTCATTTCAGAATCAGGAGATTCTATCTATTGTTCATTGCTCTGAAATCTGTGGCTAACAAGCTCACAATAGACACCGTTATCCAGGAGTGAGTAGTCAACGCAAGATAGTTCATAGGTATTGAAGTAAGAACCTAAGGGGAACACACAGCTTCAAGTAACTGTTGCGCTCTGTTTTCTGGAGCACGGAGAAGCAGAAATATAGATACCTGAACCTGGGTGCACGCCATGAATGTCACAGCTGGACTGCATGTAGCCACAGACGGCAGCAAGTGGCATGCAGTCTGCCTCTTTTATTCTCTGTGCGTACCTGCTTCCCAACACACGATGCACCCACAGCCACACAAACACAACACGGTATTTCAGCGCCTCTGACTGATTACAGTGCATGATTAATTAGCAGACAGAGTGCTAAACGGTGGTGAACATGGTTTGATGTGCAGAGGTAAAGAGTAGACTCTCCATGGAATACAATAATGTCCTCTACGCCCTCCTCCCTCTCTCTCTCTCTCTCGCGCGCGCGCGCGTTCATACTCTCTTTCCCTCTCATCCTCATCTCTCCCATCTATTCCTTCCACTCTTTCTATATTAAGCTCTTCTGGGTTAATCATTCCTAGAGGACGACAGCACCACTGTGCCGCATAAAGTGACACACAGCTGTGTGCAGCCGGGTTCTTGTGCACCCACTTCCAGTGATTACAGACCCTTTAAAGGATAACCACACATCTTCCAGCCACACGGTCGTCAGCACGATACACTTCAAAAGAGGTGAAGAGTTTTAACGGTCTGCCTCGGCCTCCTCTCATTTTCATAGGACCAATTCGCTTGACCTTATTTGTCATTTATCCTTATATTTGCCTGTCCTTTCACTTTGGCGCCACAAGAGGGTTTTCTAATCTTCACTTTATTATATGGCATGATTTCACCTCTTCCTAACATCCTTGCACCCTGTTTTACTCTGCTGTGTAGCGGGCCCTGTGGGAGGCGAGTGCGCTAATTTATTTGTTTGCATATGGGGGATATGTCCAGCTCTGATGGATGGCTTTGGCTCTCGCAGTCCCTCACTAGCTCTGGGTTTACAATAGAATTTGCTTAGAGTCTCTCAAAGGACCTCATCCTCAAACAGAGAGAGATAAATAAAACACCCCCACACACATACAGTACATACAACATACTGACAGGCAATTCATCTACTATAACCACTCAGAGATATTCACACACACACAAACCCACAGAACTGATTACACATGTATACATACAAATAATCACACATGAGCATGTTGTATGCATTATTCAGCAGCGTCTACATATGCAGGACATGAATAAAATAAGCAATAAACCATTAAGTCTTCTAATGTCCTCACTTGAAATCAGTGGTTGCCAGTAATCGTTTAGTCTGCTCCATGTCCAAATTAGTCTGCATGGTGACTCTCTTAATCAATGTGGTTGCAAACTGTGATGTGATGTGACTGCTAACATGGAGTCTCTCTCTCTGTCCCTCTCACTCTCTCACACACACACACACAAACACTCCGGGGTCTCCAGCTAAAGTTAAATGTCTGCCAGCTGAGCGTGTCCCTCAGTCAGGCTTTTGTTTGTCTCCAGCTGAAGCTCTGTAATTTGTCTGCCAGTAATTTGTCAGGAATGAAGGTTTGGGGTTGTCACATTTGTCAGAAATCCTATATCAAAACACACTTTGAATTCTTCTTACATTTAATTTCAGGTCATATTGCACAGCACTTGTATTTTTGAAACTGTGTTTTAACGTGGAGCGTGGGCCTTTCTGTGTAGAGATCTGAAAGAGCACCAGAATCTATAATGCTTCTCTGTTCATTTCTAAACCAGTCACATTATACTGCATGTGTGTGTATGTGTGTGTGTTGTTGTGTCTGTTGGGCCTCTTCACACATGCAGTATGTAAGAATTCATTACTGGCTAAAGTCACACTCCCTGACTATGCTTTGTAGCAGACACAGTTCTGACTGCTGTGTACAGCCCGTAGCACCGAGCATCATCTGTAATGGGAGCTGTGCTCCAAGTTCACACTGAAACAGCACCCTGTCTCATGAGCAAATCTGAAACAAAACTGTGTACTCCACTGTTTTGATCCATGCTTCTTGATGCCAAATTAAACGCACAAACCCTTGAGACATTTCTGCATCTGTAAGACCGCAGAGGCCAAGACGCCTGCGACTCGGCAGGGTGAACGGCAGGAATGTGGCAGGGGAAATGTACTTCTTCGGTTCATTTCCTCTCTCTACTCTCTCGCTCTCACTCTCGTTTTTTTTTATCTGTCTCTGTATGGCTCACTGCCTAACTCATTCTCAAAATAGAGCTGCAAACCTGAGTTCTGTTTCTTAGTCAGGGAGCACCAGTAGTATTGTGGGAGAGCGTTCACGCAATTGTTCTATTATTAAATCCTGGTTATGTAAACCACCAGGAGACGACACCAACGAATAATGATTCACCATAATTCAATTGTATAACAGGCCTATTTCGGCAAGGAAATCAGAGGTGGTGCATGTGTGTGAGAATGTGTAAGGGGAGGGTTGATTCATTTCCTGCTCATTGAAATAGTTCTTTAGTTACTGTGAGTTTCGATGGTAACATGTTTTCTAAGGTTATCAAAGTTTCTATAAATGATTGATGGTGGAATTGTAAGCATCTACATATCTCTTCAGCTCAAAATTGAGTCATCTACTGTAGACATTTGTGACCAAAATGGATTTCAACTTCCTACTGTATGCTTTACTTCCTACCCAATCACTATCTATATTGTAAGAACCAATCAAAATCAGTCTTTTTACCACAACTTGTCAGAACCTAGCTGACAATATCACTTAACCTTGTTACAATGATAAAGGGGAAATAAAGCACATCCATTCTTTACAAATGCAAAGCTGAATTCATAAAATGAACATTTGCTCTTGATTTGTCTGGTATGAGCAGTAATGTTAGCTAATGATAGTAAAACTTCTCTTTCTGTGCTACTACATTTACTAGCCAGTTGGGAAATCATAGGTTCACTTTAGGTATTTTGGTCTAGGTTTTTTTTTTATGGTAACCACTGATTTCTTAAGCAACACCATTATATGAAACTAACATAAATCTATCTAAAAACACAAAATAGGTAATTTGTCAATGCATTCTCATCTGTTTTCTTTAAACTTAAGTATGGTTACGTTTAGGCAACTACTTGGTTAAAGTTAGGAAAAGATTTCCTTCACAGTTAAAGGAAACCAAGATGGGACCTGGTCTGCTGTGTTGACAAATGCTTTGTATACCCAACTTCCACCCCCAGCAACCACATTGTTAGATTAAAAAAATGTCACACTTTGTCCTACTTCAGCACTGAATGTATTAACTGAAACTGTTTCAGGTAATAAAGTAAGAACGGCGGGTGTACATTTAAACCCTCATCCAATAAAAAATATGGATCTGCATATAAAATATGGATCTGCATTTGAAAGCAACATGTAAACAAGGATATCTCAGTAAGCTTATCTGTTGACCTGTAGCACTAGACCGATGACCCACTTTATTCTCTCATCTCACTCTGTCTTGAATTTTTTTTGCTTTTATTTTGCTTGATGTATTCCTTTTTCTCCATATTGATGAAGCAAAATAACTTCATATCATTGCATGCACCTTGTTAATCTGTGCACAATATAAACAACAAAATAAATGTAGCAAAATCATAAATTTACATGCCGGAAGAAAGCATGAAAATCTAATCACCATAGGTTTTTATGGAGACGTGTCATGTACCACAGTACCTTGTTTAGTCATGAGGTGCCTTCAGCCATTTTATTTCTTCAGGTTTTCTCATCTCTCCATTGACACTTTAGTGTAGCAGGAACGATGATTTAATTGAAAGGTTGCTGTTGGCATTCCATCCAGACCGTCCACAGTACAGGTCAGAATTTACACTGCACACTTAAAATAGAAAGATATAACACTGGCAAACGGTAGTAACATTTTACACAGGTCTCGTCGTGCCATGTCATCTGACCTGGCTGTCTTCCCAAAAAAGAAATGGAGGAGAATCACAGCTGTTGTCTCACTCTTACTCTCCCCTCTCTGTGTCTCGCTCGCTCTCAGGCACACGTTACCCCACCTATCCAATCCACAAGGGGGGAAGCACAGGCTTAGTTATCTTGTTTAATTTGTTTCCTACTGTGTCTCTGCTGAATTATCAAAGCGGTTTGATCTCTACTGTTACAGACAGTGTGTATGCTAACCTAGTAAGGAAAAGAACATAAGAAGAGAATGGGAGAGTCAACAATAAAGAGACTTTTAGTGTGACTAGTTTCATCTCAAATGTTGCTAAATAATTACTCATTTTCCTTTGAACATGCTCTGATATCACTGTATTAAATAGGTATGGAATAGGAAGTATGATTTCTCCCATGCATGCTGTGAATAATTAGATGCTGTTTGCAGTGATGTGGGGAAATACAGGCTGTTCATCTGGATGCAAGTGGTATCATTTTTTGGACCAGGTTAAGGGGAGCCAGGGATGTATTAAACTGTGATACCTGACCGGGTAGGTTTGGTCATTAAAAGTGTGACTGATTTTGTGAAATGTACATCTCTGAGCAGATCAAAGCAGTGGCCCCAAGCCAACACATGTGCAGTGTGAGCACAGAGTGAACCAGAGTGTGGTGAGCAATGGCCCATGCTGAGGTTCTGCTTCAACAATTAAAGTCCATTGCTTTTCCATTGCACTTTTTTTTTTAATTTATAGCGTAATTTAATTTGGCATGGGGGCACAAAGAATAAAGTGCACTTTAGAGTCTAATTGATGCTGGTTCTCCTTAGCCCTGCATCCTCAGCATTCTTCCTCTCCAACCAATGAAGTTAAATAGGCGGGGGATAGTGTGCAGAGGACGGTCGAAGGGAAGGAGAAAGGCGAAGAAAGGGACAGGCAAAGGGAAGACGAAGACAATAAGGAGAGGTGCAAATTTGACTTAATCTACCTCCATTGTTACCTCGTGGCTTTGAGAGGCAGGGAAAACAGAGTCCATTTTCCCATTACTGTTGTGAGGGAGATTAGCAGAAGCTGGGCTTGTTTCTATTTGAGGAATAGTGGAAGCGTGTCCCTATACAATCCCTACTCTACTCTTGGGATTGTGTAGTGGCATGGCAGTTGGAATGTGGAAGAAAATCATGTGGAAATGGCAAACTCCTGGGGTACCACACACTCGCCAGGTGAGAATTCTTACAGAGGAGCTTTGCTGCTGAGGAGCACTTTGCTGTACTGTAGCAAGAATGTCATCTTAATTATGTGCTTGCTGAAAACCTGCACTGACACAAGACCTGGATCGCTCTCTAGATGGTAGAAAGGGGAAAGGATTACCGCTCATCGGTCTGAAAATATGAGCTCCCTTGCATAAATTCTGCAGTACTCTTATTTTTAGTATCTTGACTCTTTGCACCTATGGGGAACCTTCCAAGTGACCTGAATGTAAGGACGCATTTGACACCTTTGTTCATTAAGGGAAATAGGCAGCAGAAAGGCATCCTTTCATGGGCTCCCATGACAACACAAGAATGCCTGGAACAGGCCATGGAGAGGCAGCCTTACAAAGATTATGTAGCCCCACTTCTCTGCCTCCCAATAATTCACTCTGGTCCTGGTGGATTAAAGGTGTCAGCCAAGACATTCACACCGCCAGTTCATCTGAACAGAGAAATGGAATGATGAAAGGAAAACACCAGAGGGGATGGGGGAGGACAAGTGGCTCTTTTAATGACTCTGGAGTGTGATGGGAATGCTGTTAATGAGGAGGGCTGGGATAGGAAGCTATGCTTCCCACGTAGAGACCGACTAGCCTGGGAGGAGCCCGAAGAACAGCTCCGCTCAGCTTGCTCAATGCAGTCAGTTTGACTATGAGGCAGGCAAAGATGGCATTGAGAATGAGCAGCTCCCCTTTTTCTTCTTCTCTCACCCCTTCTCCCAGAGAGACAGTGGCAGCTCTCTGGTGAAGATCAGAAAGGTGGGAGATGGAAAGTGAGTGGGAGTGATAGAAAGAGGGAGAAGAGAGAGAGACAGTAGCCCCAGGAGGGTACATCTCCAGTCAGTTATTCCACTGGGGCTCTCCCCACCGCTCTTCAGTTTCCATCTCCAGATGAAAAATAAATAACCTCTTCAGACGGCCTCCCTCTCCTCTAAGAAAGAGAGAGCTTTCCCAAGAGCAGTGTTCACGTCCATGTAGTTATCGCTCTGTCTCCCCTCTTTAACTGAATCTTTTTTTCACACGGTCACTCTATCCATATGTACTGTAGATGTAGATCACCACAGCATGTTTATGTTAGAAACATAGATGACGCGGGAAATTATATTTAAAATTTTACATCACAACACATAAACGGACATGGTTACTAAAGTGTGGTGAGCATGGTCTAGGCATGTTTCTGCTAATATTAGAAATCATTTTCAATTACAGAAGCAGATTTTCTCCCATGTACATCTGTCCATCAGCCTAAAAGGGCTTTGCTAACAAACAAAGTGGCCGAAATTCAGGAACAGACTCAACGCTTAACACCCTAAATCATCTTTTCTGTCTTTACTCCTCCCCACTTAAGCACGTTCGGCTTCATGATGACTCACATTCTGAAGTATTAGGTGGATTACTCTACCTCAATGCGCTGTCTGCTCCAAGCCTGTGTTATCAGCTTGTGTCAAGGTAAATAGTACAATACTGCTTTTGTACATGGAATAAGTAACATTTACTTATCTCTTCCGCAACGGAGTGTTTGCTCCCTGTGCAAGCACGACTGGCAGAGCAAAGCAGCCGGTGCTGCCAGGCACTGAAGCTAAAGGCTGGTCTGGTGCGAGATTGTTCTGGAAAGCACTGTAAGGCTGATGGCCTCGTCAAGAGCGAGACTCATGGCCGATTGTGCATGACGAGTGCTCTATCTGATGCTTCTCCCTGGGCTTTCGTGCAAAAAGCTGAGTAGAGGAAAGGATGTCTCCCATGTGTATGATTGCTTTTGATTGTCCACTTTGTACTTGTCAATACAAATAGTTAATTATACATTCAGCATTATTATGTTTATTAATAATCATTTTGCTATGGATGCTGGCACAAAACAGCCAGTGTCATGCTCTGGTAATTCACATGTTCATTTTCCTCTTGTACACCGTGCATGCATTTCATAGTCATCACAACAGTTTTGTAACTTGGCTCTAGGAGGAAACACATTAACACATTTTAATTTAAAGATGCTCACTTCTTCTCTTCCCCTCTCTTTCCCTATCTTCCACTGCCTGAGATTAGTATGATAATGTTCAGCTTTATAATTTGGCCTTCATATTACCTAATTTTTCTGGTTGCATGTCAGCATTTTGTTTCTTAACTCTACTATCAACTTCTAGTACTACTGATACCTATAATGAATGCCCTGCTTAGTGCTGCTATCATACTGTAAATCCACTTAGGATCCCTAGCATTGAGCCCAAGGAGGAATGGGGTATCTACACTCCTGTATTCTCACTCTCTTGCATGGTTCATAGCTGTAGCCTGATGAAGTCTTTTGAGTGATTTTGCACACAATGAAATGCGTCCACATAGATTTTCAGCTGGGTGAAGTATTGTCTCAGTATGTGGAAACAGACATGCATGCACTAAGAGGTTGTTATACTGCCTTGTGTACTGGGTTCTCCCATTTGAGGCTTCGAGATTTGTCAAAGCAAAATCATTGTGATTATTGTAGTGGTGCGGACACAAATGAATACAACCATGCACACATGAAACAGCGTCTCAAGGCCTGCAGCTGTCTCTTCATTCCACCATGCTATTTGAAAGTATTTGATGAAGAAACAGTGTAATGTAATGTAATGTAACTGCTGGTAGTCTAAAAAGAAAGGTCATGGGGTCAAATCAAATGGGTTTATCTACTTGGAATTATGAATATATTTAGCAGCAATATGCCTGATATGTTTCTCATAGATTTATTATTTGCAAAGTTAACACATGCAGCTGGTGGCACTGGAAGAAAGGCCATGGGGTCACTATAGTCAAAAGGGTATATCCCTTGGGGAGGACAAATATGCAAAGTAAATGTTGTTGCAATCAGCCTATTAGGATTTAAGAGTTCCTGTGTACAGCAGGAAACACCAGTCAGTTAAGCTTTGTTTATCCAGGAAGTCACAGTGAGATCAGAATACAAAAGAGACCAGGGAACAGGATTCATGATCTGGGGGACACACTTATCCAAATCAGATTACATTAGAATAAGTCAGTCTGTGTTTCTTTAATGTCATTGCATCTAAAGTTGAAAACCTAATTGGATTGTAGCACCAGATAAAAACTCATGAAGTGTCTGAAATAAAACAGGTTCATCGTATGGTGCACGTAAATGTCCTTTTTCACCAAAAATATTAGGATCCATCCTCTGTGCACCATGAAAATCCACAGCTACGTTTGACGTGAGGGCAGTGCTACACGAAAGGTGAGGAGGGGTTACCAAAATCAACTTAAATCATTCTCTGCGGACCATGAATAGCCACAGTAAGTTACAGAAAACCAGATAGTGGTCCTGAACGACAGCCAACGTTACCATCTGTAGGCACTGTCAATAACAGCAGAAAATCAAAATTAAGTCGGAATGCTTGTGCTGACAGAACAAACTATTAAATATTTTATGTAGTTTAGCCTGCACGCTCTTGCTGCCTAAACACTTAATGATCCAGATTTTCAAAGTTGGTTTTATAGCATAGTTAGATACAGGCATCTCATCATAAAACAGCTTAATGCGACTGTACCAGGAAGTCAGTCCCTGCATCAAATGGGACGCCAATTGAAGCCTGCTATTTAATTCCTGGAGGAAAATTCAAATGGGAAAAAATCTGAAGAAAGAACAGAAGGGGAAAATTAGAGACGATCTCTCTAATTTGTCAGTTTGCCATGTTCCTTTGATGGTGCAGCATGCTAGCCACTTCAGCTGCTGCTGTCATTTCTTCCTGGAGACAGACACACCCAGTGACTCACCATGATGTCCATCACACCAGGAAATTAAATGGATGATAATCAAAGAAATATTCTACTACTCTCCTCACTCCTTTTTTGCCTTCATGTGTCTCTCAGCCTCCCTGCTCACATCACACTAATTTGCCAAAAGATTTCTATATGCCACTTTGCCTTTTGTTCATCATTTGTATTCTCCCTTTCTCCCACTCTAAGTTTTCATTTCTCACCCTTACCTTTTATTATATTCTTTGCTCTCTCCTCTTACCTCACTCCATTTCTCTTGAACCGTACACGCAGTTAGCTTCCTATTGTACAGGCCCTGGTTGTTTTCTTATTGATTTGCATTACATATGCTTATTGGCTTAGTGTGGTATGCCTCCTGTATCACCCTGTGGTGGCATGGCATTTGATATCGCGCATTTTTCTTCAGAGGCTTTTGCCAGCCTCTCATATGAGACTCAAACATTTCGAGGGAGAGAGATTTCAAATTGGTAATTTACCCCCCCCCCCCTCTCTCTGGGCCTAACCATGCAGTCTGTGTCTTTCATCTTGCCTGCTTCTCCTCAAATCACCTTTTCCCTGACTTTTCCCTCTGCCTTTTGAGTGTTGGTACTGTGTGCCTATTTGCCTCCCTCTGAATATTTCCCTTTTTGTGTCGTCCTTAATGTCTTCTTCTCCATGTAAGCATGTTACATGTAGTTCTCTCATTCCCAATGTCTTCATGAGAACAGATCACAATGTCTTCGTAGACTAACACTTTTGTTGGGGCCAAACCAATTACCTCTCCCATTACTGGACAGCTGGCGTGTATACTGGTGAAAGACAGGGACGATGAAGGCATTTCACAGGCAGAGGGGTAGTGTTTCCTTGTCAAAAATAATCAAAGAGACAAGACTGGCCTGAGTGAAACCACGAGTCAAAGGAATGTTCTATGCGCAGTAAAACATTTTATATCACACTCATTCTACCTTTTCTCCTCCCCGTCTCGTCTTTGTTACTCTATTTTCCTCTGTAGCCCAATGTGTCAGCCTTTCTTCCTCTTTACAGAACATATCTCGTCCCTCCCCTCCTGCTTGAACTCCCTTTGGACTCCAAATGCTAATTCAGTCAGGCACTTAATCAGACATATTAATTCCATATCTCCCCTGATTGCACTAATTCTACCCTGCAATGAGTTTCTCTGCAGCATCCCTTTGCTGCAGCAGAATTTTAAACTGTGGTGCTAACCGAGGCCCGTAAAATCATGTCTTTTAAACAAACAACGCTATACATTGACAACAAATGTTTGCAAGGACAATATGTTGGGCACAATGTTACATACGCCAGTCTGTGTCCTATAGTGTCTAGCTGTTATGCTTCAGCCCTACAGCCATTTCAATTCCATTGGATTTGTAGATAGCCATGTTTTGTGTCATTCTGAAGAGCAGTACATGAAACCATCCTATTAAAATAAATAGATCTCATCTTGCACCAGTTTGCCAATTACAAATACGAAAACCTGGCAACATTGTCCACTGCTTCTGAATCACTTTGGCTAAATGACATATTATGGCGGCATATTTGTCTGCATTTCAAGAAAGTCTGGCATTACAGTAGCAATGATTATTGACAGTAAATTCATTATACAGTGCAGACACAAGCATTCCTGTACACATGCAATACATGCGCACACACAGACGCAAGCACAGAGATAAACAGAATATGCCTGAAAAGCCAGTAAGCTCACATGTTGTCTACTGACAAATGGTGTACATAGCTGAGATGTGTATTAATTAAAATTATATTAAAGCACTTATTTAGCCGCATTATAATTTAATTAAGTCACAGATCATGTAATTGAGAGAATTATAAAATTGCATTCTTTGTTCCAGTTAATTGTATTCAATCTTAATGCCTACTTTAAACTCTGTTAATTTGTTTTATCTCGTCACCATCATCTTCCTAGACTTTTTCTGACAGAAACTATGGCTTGGAATCTTAGCGTGCATTTTCATCATATCAAAGCAAACCATAGAGATTTCATGAATCCTTTTAAACTTCTTGATATGATCTCCTGCCTTTACCCGCAGAATCAGTTGGAAAACAAAAGTATCTATCTATATCTATCTATCTATCCATCCATCCATCCGTCTTTCTTTTCCTTACTGTCGGGTCACTTAGTAATTCAGCCTGGCGATGCCCCTCTACAAGACACAGATGGATTTACCATTAGATAATGACAAATGGGAGGTTCAGCTGAGCTGATTTCAGCGCTTACTGCTCCTTTGGGAGCCTGTGCTCACCACACTGCAAACCACACAGACCACCCCACCCAAGACCTTAATTGAACGAGTGGCTGTGTAGCCAATTGATTCAGCCTGACATGCATTCCTGGTCATTTCCAGTCGGTGATGTAGTGTGACCTGCGGGTCAAAATATGCTGCAATCTGGAGCAGAAGGCACTGACATTGGTCTTGATTTGTTGGAGAGAGTGACTTTATCTCTGTGAGTTCATGGGAGATAAAGAGAGAAGAAAAAATGTCCGAGGAGTTCTTTGATGTCCTGCAGAACCTCTAAAGATACGACTACAAATTTATGGGACTGACTGTGTTAAAGATGTGATGAGATAATAAATGGTGCTCTTGTGTCCATGAAAAAATTTAAGGCGGCAATAAAATGTTTCTGGGAATGTTATTGCTGCAACGTAGGTGCTATGATTTTCTTTCAATTCATTTTAATGAAACAATAAATAACCTCTGTGATGTTTAATGTTTGTGATTCAGAATGTCAAGAGGCAGCAAGTCCACCACAGTCTGCCCAACACAGGATACTGGGGACCAATCTGCTGCCTGTCTGCTTTGGTCGTGACTTTCCAAATTCTGAGACAGTGGCAGTGACATGCTTATGAAAGTCATATGTCAGTTGAACTGATGCAATCTGATAATATTTGCTATGACAACAGCATTGCATTGCTGTTTTTTTTCCTTTAACTGGGGTAAATGGCTGCACATGAGCGAACTGTATGTGCTTCTGTGAATATACTTTTTTCTATTGAAATGAAAACCCTGGAATGAGTGATATTTAATTTAATGAAAACAAATTGAACTAAAATAGTATTGCAGAATCTGGATGCTGTAGTTAACTAACAAAAACACTGCAATGTACATAGAAAGACTATAAAGAAGCAAATCACGCTTTGTTTCATCTCTTTCCTTATCCTAGAAAGACCTAAGTACTATTGCTTAGCTGCAGCTCTGACAGCCCAGACTGTCTGCATGTTTAAGGTTTGAGTATGGTTCTTCCTTTTTAATTAGAAAGGACATACATCTTTTAGACGCATTCTGAAACACTGCTTTACAAAAATGGAATGATGCAGTGCTTTGTCAAAGGATGAGAAAAGCCAAGGGGTATTTTGTGTGTGTGAGTGGGGGGGGTGCAATATTGATGTTGCTGATAATAACAACAATGATAATGATTACAAGGGCAAAACTCATATCCATCATCGCTATCTGTGGGCATAATTTGTCATTCTTAGTAAGGTTTCAGCCAGAGAGCATTGGCTATTTCTTCCTCATCTGTGCTGCACTTCGTGTTGTTTTACAATGTCAGATACATTACCAGATCATCTTGGAAATATGTTACCTGTACAGTACTGTCATTGTACCCTTATATCGCACACATTTATTCATGTGTGCATACCACAGTAGCATACAAAATCTTATGAAAAGACAAAATCCAACAACAAATTCATAGTAAGTAAGGTTTTGTCTGAGTAACCACAGCCTGATATATTGTAGCTTATACTTCTGTGACCTTCATTGTTGTCCAAAAAAACACTTCTTTTTTATCCCACATATGATATCCTGCAATCTTAAATACTCACTAGAGCACCAATCCTGTGCCTGAAAATAGTCCCGAACAAATTAACTATTTACTTTAAAATGTGCAGATAACAATAGTTGCTAACTATTTTAGGTAATAATTTAACCTTTTTTAAAAACAAAACTTTATCCTAGTAATATGTTTTTAAAGGTATTCGTCCTCAATTGGAACAAATGGAGTTCAGGCTCGGTGCTATAAACAGGTTGGGGATTTTAGAGCGTATTGCGAGAGACACTGTTTTGGTTTTGGTCATAACCATATTCTTTGAATTTTAAATTATTGGTCCTATTAATGCAGGATTTACATTTGCCCTCAGACCTCAGCTCTTGCAACACTTTTCCATTCCGCTTCAACTGGCTAATCCATAAGCAGCTGCCTCTAATCTATTTCTGTTCTATTCTGTTTTGTCCCCAGAAGCCCATTAGATGGGTCAAGATATGTTTGCAGTGTTTAAGGCCATTAGCTGCTGGTCATCTGGATGTAATGCAGCTGTAATCTGAAAACAGTACTCAGTGGCAATGCCGCATAAATGAGACAGGGACGGCAAAACCCTTATCTTAAAACAAAGGTTGAGGTCATGATAGGTTCAAACAATAATGTTCCTATGTTGTTTGTGCGTGTCTCTGAGTGCTGAATACGCATGTGTGTGTGGGTGTGTGGTCGTGAGGCTTTATGGCTTTCACTGCCCTTTTGTCCCAGGGGAACGAGCTCTTCCCAGTTACAGCACAGTAGAATACTGTAAAGCTCCTCTTGTTAGATAGAGATTCTCAATGGCACTAAAATATCAGCATCAGCAAAGAAGGCTGAGGAAGCGGTTGAGAGCAAAACTAACAAGATGACTCAATGATTATTTAGAAACAGCAGAGAGGTTTGAATTAGATATCCATCCTGGGGGTTTAAAAAATTGCATTTTATGTAGTTGAGTAGATACAGCACATCACAATCTTTCAAAAACAGTGCATTATTCATGGGCTGTATTCCACTGGGCCCACGAAACAGAGTGGCCACAAACTGTATCGCGTTACATCTGTTATCTGTTTTGAAGTGTTCTTACAGTCTGCCTCTTGTATTTTCAGGGACAGCTTTACGGTGGATTGGACGTTAACATGAGGATGACCAGAACCGCTTGGAACTGTGATTGAATTGGCAGGTAAGAACTGATGTAGACAGAACCAGAAGCTTAACCTTGATCACCAGGACAGGTTCCAGGACCGGGTTGAAAGAAAGGCAGAAATAGATTTAAAAAAAATAAACCAAAGACGGACTTTTGTGTTTGTGTGTGCTCAACCCAATCGCCAATTATGACTCATGAGGTACAGATAACATACTTTATTTCATACATTTGACCAAATCATATTCAGACATTTCAGAAACAGCTGCAGAGAGTGAAAGAAAGAGTGGATACACCTGGCTTTTTTCATTATCTCAGCAAACTACTGCGGGTACACTTTGCAAAGCGCAGGAACACAGCACAGTCCAAAGGTGTCAAATTCTGGTGGATTGGAAACTATAAATCACCAGCATGTTTCTCTGCCTTCTGCCCCATATATGCTAGGATTAGCCTCTAGCCCCATGTGATCATGGAAAGGATTTAGTGAAGGAAGTAAATGAATGGCTAAATGAGCGACCTGTGCAATATTTCTGTTTCTTTTCCCAATTCGTTTGAGCTATTTTGTCACTGAGGCATACGTTTCTTAATCCTAAAATAATAGAGCGTTATTGAACTGTGACTCCCACAATGGCTAACTTTTTAATTCCTATGAATAACAGGTGGAAAATGTATTGTGGCTATATTTTGGGCATCCTTTGACTTTTCCCAGATGTAAATCCATCTCGCTGAAGGAACAACAAAGACTACTTTTGCTCTTTATGTGTCTTTGTCCACTTACCTTGGATACAATCCCATTGAGAATGTCAAGGCTGCTGCACTGAAACTGGTTTTATCCAGGCTAGAATACTAACTAAGCACTGTGTTTAGAAACTTTGTCATAGACAGTAGAACATAAAGTTTTTGTTTAGATGTGTTGATTAATTCGTTTGGCAATTGCTTTGCATTTTCATTATTTGCATTAGGATTTTAAGTTACTGTGTGAATACTGTAGCCACCCACATGTGGCACAGAGTCATGCACACAGCCCATAAACCTCCAGCTATAGTTTTGGCAATGCAGAGTGCGGTGGGCTGGAAATATAAAGCACATATTTCACATAAATGCACAATACAATTTAAAAAGACGAAATTATTGTTATTTCTGCCTTTACATTTTAAATTGCAGATGAATATCAGTGTTTAGTAATGATTCGACAAGGACAGGAAGAGATTCATAGGTCTCGCAGGCTTTACTCACTCACAGTATGGCACTAAATGAGAAATGACATGTGGCCGCATTGATGCACGAGTACGGCTGTAGAGGAAATGGAAAGAAAGTATGACATAAAGTTAGCGACGCGGCAGAAGAAGAGGAACTTTATGACCCTCAGCAGTGTTTCTGTGCTGGTACCTCTGCTCACACTGTGGGATGTCTATTTTCATAAGGCATTTCACCTTTGTGTCAGGCGTTTGTGTTTTGTTTTTTCTTCTCTCAACGAGGGCTGGTGGACTGCACACAGAAATACGCCCCTGGTGTGAACACCCCTTCTGCAACTCAGGCATGTAACTCCCACTACACGTCTGCTGCACTCCTGGTGTGAACTGTTGTCGCAGTGTCCGGGAACGTTTTACTGTTCCTCTAGGCTAATGATGCTGGTTGTCTGTGTTGGCCATATGTTCTCATAATTTTTGCGTCTATTATCCTTGCTACGATAGATCATTCTGGAATTTTCACGGCCGACGCAGCAGCAAATCAGGCCCCGGCTATCCGGCCTCTTTGAAGCTGTTAGTTCCCTCGTGTTGCTTTAGAAACCCACATATAAAAGTGTGATTGTCAGACCTCTTTTAAAACTAAATGGCATTCAGCGTATTTGATATAACTCCCATGAATTATTGCTTTTGTGATTCACTTCAAAGCTCCTTTCATGTGGTGTTTCTCAGATATTATCCACCCTATATATCCATCCCAGTGGGGCAGGAGACTGGGTTTCTTCATGGAGATGATATTGAATTTGTGCAATAGAATAACATGAAACATGAACACAATTCACATGTTTTTATTTCCTCTATAGCCTTTTCCTTAGGCATCAAGTTAAATAAAAACACCCGGTGACATACATCTTCCCAAGTGTGTGTATTCACATGTGTTATTGAAAGCAAAACAACATTATTATCATTCCTTTGTCACAGGACTATCACAACCATAACTTTGCAACACACCTCCTCACAGAGGCCCTCTGTGTTTTCTGAATCTGAGCTTCAGTGTTCGTTGCTTTAATCTTGACATCATTTAATTATAAAACAATCTGATGGATTAAAATAAAATCGCACAAAGATAGATTTGTAATTTAATATCCTGTTTCTTTACAGCGACAGAAAGTGAAAATATTGTTGAGCATCCCTCTCCCTTGTCTCCATTACTTCTGTGAATTTATCTTTGAAATGTTATTGCTGTAAAGGGAAAAACAGTGGAACAGGTGCCTGATATGAAACAGTGACACTCATCCATTGAATTGGTTAATCCTTTCATTAATATATTGTATTACAGTATGATCACAGTTGTGTTTTTGTGGTAGAATGTGTATACAATTAGAGGTGATATATTGAGGTCATAAACATAATATAATATTATGACAGGTAAGATTTCTAGACATTTTTTCCCCATTTCCTTTCTTATCCATATATTCGAGTTTGCGAATTGAGTTCTTTCCCAAATTGTGGTCAGAAACAATTTAAAGGCAGTGTCTAAAATTAGATGCAAGCAATGAGGTCTCAAACATAAATGTATATTAAGTCTGTTCTTTATCTAATTAATAACACAAATCCCACTATCTTCCAGCATAATGAAACACTATAAAACCTACCTCTTCAGCCTGGCTGTTGATTAAGAATGTTTCATAGACATTACCTACTTTTACTGAACAACTTATATGTAAGTATGTCTAACTTTTATTTAACTCTATTTATTTTCATACGTTTTATTTATTATTGTTTATATTATTATAGCCTAAAGTCTATTTTATTACATTTCCATGTATTTTATTTTCTCATGTTCTTTACTTACATATTTTTAAAGTTGTTTTGTTTTTGCTTTTTTTCTGCTGTGTTTATGGTCTTTTCATCAGTGAAGCACCTTGAACTGCACTTACCTGTATGAAAGGTGCTATACAAATAAAATTTGATTGATTGATTGATACTGTACCACTCAGTGTATTTATTGGCATTTTTAGTGCCAAACACACACTCACAAACACACACACACACACAAAGAACTCCAAGCCTGAAATGCCAAAGCTAAAATCATGTTTATGTCCTTCTGTTCTTACTTAAATTATTGAATAATAAGTAAATAACATCCCCTCGATCATCCATTTCTATTCATTTAGATAAATCAAGATGAATGATGGAATTGCTGGAATCTCTTCTGTTTGTTGTAAAGAATTATTCCTTACGATGACGTGTTTCCCAAACCAACAGACTGCCCACCGCTCTCACTGTTCCCATTATAAAATGCATCTAACACATTTTATTTGACATTATGTCTCTACCTATTGCTTTTCTTACTGTCAGTGGCCACCCGTCTCTTAGCAGCTTCTCTGTAGAGCTGACCTTCAGTCCAACTGATGTTACACAGGTATTCTGACACATCAATCAAGGAGACATTACAAGCTTGTGTCCTTGAAGATGTCGACGCTGAACTGATGTTAAAATCAGTCATATGTTCAGAGAAGAACAGAGGTGTAGTGTTTGTCCAGACATCTAGTTCTGCTCTTTTAACTCACTGACTCATTTCAGTTGTATAAATCTGCTCTATATCTTACCACAAAATGATTTGGTTAATCAGTCATTAGGGTTGCTGCTGGCTGATGTCAGTCCAAAAGGCTTAGAAGTGTACAGGAATTAAACTCGAAGCCCAATGAATTACTTCACAGGTTCAGTCTTAACAGACAGTTAATTTTATTCTGTCTTCTGACACTATAGCCTCTGGTTGGTAGATATCATCAGTGTGCTCCATTTCTCTTATCTCACATGTTCTCTCAAGCCCAAACTCAATCACAGGGACACTGTGCTGCCTGGACATCCGGGTTCACAGCTTCAGGATGACCTCTGCACGGCTCGGTCAGACTCAGAGTGATGCGCGCAAACCCTGGCCCCAACCAGACACCGGAGTAGCAGCAGTGTTACAGATGGACTCCTTCAACCTACAACCTTGAAGAGTAGTTAGCAGCCGTTTCTTGCCCACAAGCTCTCTGAAATGTTCACAGGGTGAAGAATGATTAGTGTGAATGCTGTTAAGCTCTTGTTATCCAGTTCTTTATTAGTGTGAATGCTGTTAAGCATTCACACTATTGTTATCCAGTTCTTTATTATTCCGCTTTATTCTTCCGTACGTTTTTTGAACTCTTTCAACTCCTTCATACTTTTAGCTACAGAAACCATTCAACTATCAAAATGTTCAG
>JAVQJF010076749.1:0-39205 GCA_036023855.1 Gadopsis marmoratus | reverse complement strand
TGGAGCAAGTTGAAGAAGATTCTTCATTGACTGTCATGTTAAAATAATTGTGGAAAATGCTTAATATATCAAAAAGTATAAAAGTTACAAATGTGACAAGTAGTAGCCATCATGTCCTCCAAGAGCTGAACAACTTTGTAATTTGAAGTTTTTCTGTAGTATGAAGCATGCAGGAGTAGAATTGTTGCGAAAAACGTATGGAAGAAAGAGAATAATAAAGAACTGGATAACAAAAGTGTGAATTCACACTGGCATTCACACTAATTAATTCCCAGAAAACAAGGTGCCATCTTGTTTGTTTTGTCTGACCACCAGTTCATATGATACAAAGAAATGCTGAAACTTTATATAGTATGAAATGTCTATAATGTATAATTGGGCATCAATATTGTTATTGATTTTCTGTTGATCAACTAATTTATTAACTGAGTAATCGTTTCAGCAGCACTACTTATCTGACCGTGCATTTTCTTCAAATTAGTCATGGTTTGCAAGTTTGAAAGACGGTTAAAACAACTCACCCCAACAGAACTCAAGATAATTCTCCCCTCGTGTTGACCTTATCAGTTGGAAGGACATAGTAATCCCTGTTTTTTCGCGCACAGATGTGAGCCATGAACTGGGGTGGCACAAAACAGGAAAAGCTGTGAGGGGTCTGCTCACTTCACAGAAGAGATACTTATCCAAACACAAGTACAAACAATTGGGATGAAGACCGTATAGCGCAGGGGAGTGTGGGAACCAAGAGACTTCGGGACCCAGCCCAGGATAGCTTGCAGTTTTATCTGTCAGACAGTGGTTCTGCCTCCAGAGGAAATCCCTGTTTAAAGTAATGACCTAGTTTATTCTTTTGTTCTTTACTGTAGGATGTAAACAATAGAGGGACGTATACAGTGGCGCCACCACCCTTTACCCTCAACATGCTGCAGCAGAAACACAAGCACAGTTTCTGTTATCATTACGTAAATAAAAAAGGGTTATTGTGTCAAGTCGTCAGCCTGGTAGATTTCAGCACACCGCTGGTGTCTCGTTGACCAACAAAAGATACAACGCATAGGCTGGACTCTGAACTGCGCTGCACTCACATAAACAGGCAAGCTGTTTCTACTCTTACACTCAGAGAAGTCATAAAATCATATCATCAGAGAGCATCAGCTCATCTTCAAAACTTTTCTGGTTTTCTGTTCATATACAAGAGCCAAGAGAGCAGATATGTACAGTACTGTGTCTGTTGTGTGCAGTAGCAGTTTGGCTATTACTCATAGTGAACTCACTGTGTAATTGGATCAGTATTTTATTGTTGCCAATGCACAGCAAAGATTATCACTTGAAAAACTGAAGATATTAAAGCCATTTTGAGTAAGTTAAAAAAGTTGGTAAAGAAAGAAAAGAGTTGCTGTTTTGGCCACTCTGATCAAAGTACTAGAGACAGGTGATAAAGGCTCTACAGCACAGCAGCCGCCAGCTTACAGCCCCCTTGTATTCTGTATAGAAACACAGGAACAGTTAAACTTATTAAAAGTGGCTAATTAAGATAAATCACTTCATTGATATATTTCAAATCATTTTGTACAGAATTAATACAAAACTATCCTCATCACTTTACCAATATTTTTTTAAAAGCACAATTATTTTGATGTCATGCTCCACCCACCATAAAGCCTCCCTGTCTTCAACTCTACAGCTGCCAACAGTCAAAAACAGAAGTCCTCTTTTTCAAAGCTGCACTGGATGACTGCCAGGTCCTGCTCAGACAGTCACGGCATAGTAAACGGAGAGATAAACATGTGTGACAAACAAGTTAGTATAAAATGTATCAGGGTTTAATAATCATTATATGCTTCACTTTTGCTAGTGAGAACACTGTTCATATTATGCCTCCTGTCTGAAAAATGTTACAACCACACCGGCCTTCATTAATCTCTCTGGTATGTCACACAAACAAAAAGGTACTATGAGCATCATTAGAAACTCACAGAGGGATTACAAAAGGGAAAGAAGAAAGGACTGGCTCATCCTCGACCATGGATGACGGGTGAGTCTGTGCTCTGACCAACTCCTGTTACATTTAATGTTTACTGTATGATGGTAAAACAATAAGCAGGACAAAAGCACTGCCTCAGGCATGCTGGTACTGTAGGCGGAAGGAACGAGCAGCTTACGCCACCTCTAGCATAATGTACAGCGAGCCGGCTGCGACACTCAGAGGGCCGCGTGACTTCCTCTAGAGCTTTAAGTTTTAAGTCAACGGTCAACTTCCTTATGAAAACACGTCCACAGTTGCTCTATGCGATTACAAACTACATCACAAATAACTCAATATAATAACTCAGTTCCTCATATACCACAACACAGATTTTTCCTGTTCAGGTTCAATTGCTTCTTAGCATGTGTCAGCAGTTTTCACTGCTGTGGGATGGCGTTGAATGACATGACAATATGGATTCTGCAATACTGGCAGCAAGGCCATTGTGAGCAATGTTGCAAATCAGTGCAAGACTGTTTTATGGCAATAAAGGATTATATAATATAATATCATTGATTCAGGAATAAGAATAAAAAAAATTCGCTGAAAAATGTAAATAAAAAAAAAAGAATCACAACACATTTTTCCCCCCACCCCTACAAAGCTTGGTGTATCCAAATTCTATACTAAGCTACAAAATGGCATGCTAGACAGAGTTCTCATGTGTCATGTACAACAGAACTGTATTAATGCTATCCTTGTACACTAGCAGTAAGATAATGCAGCCGTGGCTTAGTAAGTAACCGTTTGGACATGCTGGACATACTAACATTCAGTGGGGAGCAGCGAGTCAGTGACAGGACAATCATGCTGCTGCTACAAACTCTTTATATGTTGATGCTGATAACACTATAATGGCATCAGCCAGCGTTCAACATGCTGGAGCTACAGAGAAACATGTCCTGCTGCCTGCGACTTCACACAATGGTATTGAGCGAACTGGGGAAATGGAAACAATGACATTAAGTAACTATTTGGGCAAAATAATTTTCCTCCATCTTTCCCAACACAAACTGTGCTTACATTGGGTTGTATCCCTTTGAACCATTGATACTGGCAGCCTTCCATTTGTGCAAGTCATGCTGATTTTCACTGGTCACAGAGCAGGCATGTGTTTGCCAAGGCAACTAGTGCAGAAGGTGAGGAAGTCAAGTTCTCAGAGTTGGCCTCAGTGGCCAGCTGCGAGGATCTACTGCACAACCTGGCCACTCAATGAACTAATGTGCTTGCTGGAAAACGTTTCATGCCTACTAAGAACCAGCCAGGGGAAGAAAAAAAACAAAAACCTCAACTGGACAGGAGGAGCAGCCTAAAAATATCAGCGGATGGCAATCAGAGCTCTGTGCCAGCACAGAAAACCAAGAACCTGAAGCAAGCAAATGCCACGGGCTTTAATCCAGTGTGTGCCCTTTCACTGCTAGATCCCTTAAATGTCAAGCACCGTGATAACCGAACGTAACACTGGTATGGTGACAAATAAAAGATAGTCACTACCCTGAGTGAGGTTAGCTCAGTGTTCAGGAGGAGTACTGTTTTTATGTGCTATTCCTAATCCTTTTAGGGTGCGATTTTTAACTCTCTACCCAGACCATGTCCCAGGGTCAAAGCCACGGCCATCTAGGACAGCGTATGCCATGATGTCCACAAAATCTAACATTTTTGCAGGCAAAATGAAACAGAAATTATTAAATACAACTTATGAGAAATCATAAACTGTATACACTAAAAGTAAGTGCACAAATAAGCACAGAGTAACTATTTTAATTCCTCTAATATTAACAGATAGAAGAGGGGGACGTGGACGACAGAGCAGCTCATCTCCTCCTGGGTCAGGCTCATGCCACGAGGTCATGGTGACCAGATCTAGTTAAAAGAAGAGTCGTAGGTATGAAAGTATTATTGGGGCAAAACACCTGAGCACCTGTGACAATGGAGTTTGAAGTGGTAGAAAATTGTCACACATGTGCATCAGTAAATTTGAAGTCAAAGAGAAAAATGCTTTACAAAGTAGCACACCTGTAGAATTTCTGTCTCTCCCACAAACACAACACAGCAGTTACACCCTCTCAAATTCTTCATTGCAGGTGCACAAATCCTGCGCTACGAGTCACAAATTAAGAAACTCATACGCTCATGTTTTTGCTACAGGTGCAAACACATTCACACAGCCATAATCAAAGTCGTGAACAAAATGTGCGCATGTGTAAATCAGTATGTGAATTCATGTAACCACAACCTCCACTGTCACAGACGCTCAGTTGGTTTGCTCCAATAACACCTTCATACGTATAGATCGCGAGTGACCCAACAGCCGCGCTGGAGAAAGGTTGCCGTGACTCTGGGCTGACCATCAGAAATGACCACCAAGGTGTTAGGACAACATACACATGCTGCTCAGTGTCTTACAGGAACACGCCTGAAAATGACACTTCCCATCACTTAAGACGTTTTCATAGAAAACACGTCTCAGTGAAACTGAGCTGCCCACAGTTTCCTTCAATGCACTACCAACCTTGAAACACGCAGGTCTTCCTCTCAACATATGAATGCGGTCTAACCAATTGTGTGTCTGTGTGTGATACTGGACTGAGCTGATCACTGCAGCAGAACTTTGTAAGTTTGCCACCTGCTTTCTCTACAGCGAGGTCAGAGGTTGCTGTCAGCTACAGAACAGAGTCCCTGTAGATGATTCAGCAGCAGTTAGGTTTCATGCTGCCTTCATGGCCGCAGCTCCAACACACATACACCCCGTTATTTTACTACAAGAAGAATGAAAGCAAAAGTGTGTCATGTAATAATCTGCACCGCTTTGATAAGTGTGAGAAGGAGGTCCTCCTTGTTTCTGGGTGCATTTAGCACCAGCAGTGTTTATTAGGTACACATGTATTTGCTGAAAATAAAGCAGTCTAATCCAACAGCCCTGCAGACCTGAAACGATAAATTCATTAATCAGTTAGTTGATCCATAAAACTAATCTACAACTGTTTCAATAATTGATCATTTAGGTCAGTTAGGCCAGTTTCTCAATTGTGAGGATTTGCCTCTTCTGTCTTTTGTGGTAGTAAAATTTATATCTTTGGACTGTGTTGATGTTCAGACAAAAAAAAACAATTTGAAAATGTCAACTTGAGATTTAGGAAACTGATTTTTCTCTGTTTTGTGACATTGTATAGGCCAGACAGTTAATTGAGAAAATAATTAGCCAACAGTCCTGCAACAAATCCTGCCTTTATGAACATTATAATGTTCAGATTTTGTTGACAATGTTTCAGAGAAGTTATGGGTTAATTTTGGAGTACATTATACAGAGATGCATTATACCGAGAGGTGTTTTTAAACACTTTGCACATTTTAATATTTCTTTCTACCAATGAGGGTAGACAAAAACACCTCTCCAACTGGAGCTGCTAAAATGATTGAATCACCACCTCTCTAAAACAGTGTCAATAAAGTCTAATAACATTCATGAGGGGAGAATTTACTGCAGGACTGTTGTATTGGTTTTAGATCAACTGAAAAACCCTGAAAATAAAATCTGGTATTGTGCATTATATTACATATATTAAAATATATGCTTAAGATGCATGCGGCAATACCCTGTTCTGATCCGTGGAGAAACTACGAATGTGCAAATATTGATTTAGCTTTAAAAAAAAAAAAAACTTTATCAAGCAGTGATTCATATATTCCAGATGAAACACCCGTGTATGTCACGTGCTTGCAAGCGGGGAGGCTTTATGACTTGCTTTTATTGGATTTTGAATTGATGGCTCACTTTTACTGTGAAGCTGCTGCAGACACAATCTACTAAAACTATAGATTGCCTATTAGCTTTGTTTCCCCCTTTTGATGCCTCATTACAAGTGGATCCATCAACCTGGTCCCTTCTAGTGTCATAGCCGTTTGCGATGCGTTTGTTGCTGGAATTCGTTTTACGTCAACGTAATCAGACAACTTGCAGCCCTGGTGTATAAATGGCACAGCAAGCTTTGCGTTGAGGTAATAATCCACCTTTCTGACTCAGGGTATTAGCCACGCTTAGCCTCTTACACTACAGTCAGGTCTAATTAGCAAACATGGCCAAGATATTGAAAGCAATGGTGCCTTGATGGCAGAATGGAAATGTCTGAAAGCTTTTTGATTAATTCCTGTAGAGACAGGGTACTGCTGGGGGTTCATCCCACTTTATGCTGGCAGGTGTAACTCAGCAGACCAGCAGGGCTGCGAGTCCTGAGGGACAAGCACTGCACACTACTGGCTTTCAAGCATGGCAAATACCCTGGATTCAGAGAGGGCTGGTTGTGCGATCCCTTCCACCTGCTGCAATACTTACTTTTGTCCTTCCATTTATTGAGTAGTTCCCCAGTTTGCCGTTGCAGTGTCTAACCAGGTCGTCCATGCGACTCATTAGAAAGCGGATCTTCTCGCAGCCGGCCTCCCTCCCCTCTATCCACGCGATTTTGTCCCCTCGGATGTCTTTAGTGGAGTCGCTTTTTTGACTGACCAACTGTCCGTCTGTGAACTTGCCGGTTTTGTGCAGGGCTTTCACGTTCTCCAAAATGCTCAGCCCGGTCTCTGCTCCTAAAAAGTTGTCCACCACGCAGATTCCGTGCTTGTTCATACACGGGACTATGTCCACGGCGAGTTTCTGAGGGGACGAGCTGGTCTGCCCGTTGGGTGTAGCGGTACTGTTCGGCTCGTCCACTACCGGTCCGCCGCCGAGCCCGGGTGCGTCGTCTGGGTTTGTGGCCTGTGGCGAAGACCCACTGCTCGCCTGCTCGGGGCTGACCTTTCCTGGGCATGTCTCCGGGTCCTTGTCGTCGCCAGAGAGCGGAGCCTGCTCGGGCTGCTGTTTGTCCGCCTCCTTACAAATGAGCTTGTGCTTCTTCCAGTGCTGCTTCTGGTGCTCCTTGCTGCAGTAGAAGGAGCTCCGGCACCTACCACACTTGAGGAGATTCTCCATTTTCCCGCAAAGTTCACAGTACTGCCGGTCTCGGTCCAGATCGCTCTTCTGCTCCTCCATGGTGCGCTGCGACTTTAATTCCCGACCCTTCACGCGCGCCCTGCTAGCCGACAACTTCGGAGGCGACCCGCCGCCTCTGCCACGCTACGCAGAGCGAGACGGAAAGGTGAGACTCAAAACCTCGCCATCTTTCGCCGGCCTCGCGTCACATCTTGTGTCAGTGAAATAACACGAGAACGTGTGCCCTGGGCCGAGCATTTCGGGCTGGGTCGAGGTCTTCAGGAGGCATTGCTGCTGGCTAGCTGTCGGTCCGAGGGTAGCGCATGGCGCCGCTCGGTGTGTGTGCGTGCGCTCAGGCTGCTCTGACGTCTACGCACAAGCGCCGCCCCCCTCGCGCTGCCTTCGGGCGCTGCTACTACTACTATTACAACCGCAGCCGCTGCTTCTTCTAGTTTGACGGCGTGCAGCTTGTTGGCGCATTACCGCCACCTTGTGCTCCGGAGTGTGCAACAGAAAACAGACATGCGATCCACTTCCCTTCAACCAAGATAAAAAAATAAATAAAAAATAAGTAAGTAAAAATAATGCACGGCAGCTTTCACCCTATCCATGCGTATCCATCATACCCTATAAAAAAAAAAAAAAAACATCTTTCCCTTAAAAAGGTATCAGTACCCTGACCTGTGCTCTCTCACCCATGCTCTTCATATGTATTCCTGCACCCCTAACTCCCTCAACATATTCCTCATCCTCTGTCTGTGTGTGTGTCCCATACAGCCACCCACAGTGCCCCATCAGTCCACTGTCTACACTAGCACCTTAGACACTCCTTAGAATCTGATATAGATAGCTCCCTATCCCCTCTCTGGCCCACCTATCTCGCCACAGTTAGTTCTTCGGGGGCTATCGGACAGATGACTGCTCATAAAATGGCTCGAAACACGTGGAAGTAGCTCAAAGTGCTTTCCAAGAGAGAGAAGAAAGAAATGAGAGAAGAAAAAATCAGAAAATAGAAGAAAATAAAAACACATAATAAAATAGTGCATAATGCATTATCCAATAAAGTAAAATGTTATTCATTATATATACAATTATACAACAATCTGAAAGGGAATATCGTACACAATGAGTACTTTTTTTGTAAGTACATTTTGCTCATACTACATCTGTACTTATACTTAAGTAAACTTTTGAATGCAGCAAATTTACTTGAAATGTACTTTTACAATCTGGTATTGTTACTTTTACTTAAGTAAATGATCAGAATGTTTGATCCACCCACCACTGCATTAGGAATTGGTAGAAGTAAATGTTCTGATTTAGTAAACCTACATATTTTTTTCCTGTCTTTGCCATTTCACCCAAGCTCTGTGTAGAACAAGATGCTGTGGGATATTTTTAAATAGATGCATTATGTTAAGTACAATCATATGGTCATGTCAGGGAAGTTTAATCACAGTATTATGCAACAATCAAGCATATGATGATTAGGTTGTCAGGTCCAGTCATAATCATGTGTTAATCATAATAATATGTTAAAGATGTTTGTATGTTCTGAACCATTCAAATCATATATTTTCTATTAGTATAGCGGACTGAAATAAATAGTATATCAGACAGAGAACTGTCCTGAACTGGCCCCATAGCTGAGGGAAGGTGTCCTTGAGCACAGACCTTCAGTTGAAACAATCATTTACCGGCCAAGCAGAAATGTATCAAAAAAAGAAACAATAGTGTCAGGCCCAAACCAGTGAAAAACATTTTAGAACGTGTTCAAGGTCAGCGGGTGTTTCCAAAAATAAGGACCACAGAAGGAGGATTAAAGATAAAAATGAAGAACGTGTGTGCATTTGACTGGCCTGACACTCAGGTTCGCTGTAGTTGTTGATTTGTCAGTAAGCTCTACTCATATTTGAGCTCCTTCGCATTTTCTAAGTGCAGTAGCACAAAGTCGCTCGCTGCAGCTTGAAAAGCATTACGACAACATTTGCGTTGTTCTAATTATTCAATAACAGAGGCGTTGCAAAAAAAACAAACAAACACAAGGAGGTCGAACACTCGAATGTAGGAGCTTCAAGGGCGCACCTGAAGGCATCACCGTCCGTGTGTTTGCCCTCATTCCTGGTTTGCGTGTGTGGAATTCCTGTCACACAACAAAAGGATATTGTATGAAGATATTGCTGCTGTAATGACATGCTGATCAGTTACTTAGTGGGTGGTTAAAGGCAGTTCGTGACTGCGGTTTGCGAGGGACTTAAATCCACCGTCGGAGTGTCTATTTGTAACACATTTTGATGCGATCGTCGTGAAGCATAAGCGCACGTTCAAGCGAGTGCGTCGCTGTTTACAGCGGCGGGGTGTGTCCGTCACTTATCACACTAATAAGTGAAACGGGTTTCGTTTTTTTGTTTTTTTTTCTGAATGGCTTGGGAGTGCGCTGCGGAGAGGCGAAGCGCGAGCTCCAGTTGGCACCAGGCGTGTGGCACGTACACAGTCTGCAGGAGTCCCTGGAGGAGGGGTTACTGGGGAGAAGCTGGTAATCTGATCAAGAAAGGCTGGATGAAACATACTTTAATAGCAACGAATGACACAGGCCAATGTAGGATGGCTGGTTGCTCAGTCTGCGTTTGGACTGGAAACAGAAAGTGTTCTGGCTGCAAGAGCGGGCCAGTGTCACTCACTGCCTGTTGAATGCATTTAACACCAGGGGATAAATGCCTGTAATTAGTAGGCACAGCGTCTGCACCAGCCATGCACGGCACTGAATGCTTCGTGACAAATACCAGCCACGCAGTACGAAGTACGAGCATTTAATTGGTTAGACATATTCCAGGATGAACTCAATGTCTTAAAACAAACAATTCGTGGTTTAGTTTGAATTCAGTTTAAATGATTAATTGTTACTGTTTTCAATTATTGTTTTGAAATTAAATTAAAATAGAAATCAGCAAATAGGACTTTGGTAAGTGCTGTAACAAAACGAACGACACGTTCTTCTATGTTACTACATCTCCCATGATGCACGACTTCTCACTTCCTGTCACGCACGTAAAGAGCGCAAAAGCCCCCGCGCCGAATGAAGACCACACGAATGCCTGTTGCTAAAAACAAGCAAACGCGATATAGTTCGCCATTACAGGACATTCAGACTTTCTACAGCCTGTTTATTGTTGGCCAGAAGGGGTAGCGTTTGTGTGTAAACGGAGCTGCGCTGTTTTGTGAGCTTAATCATCCCTGACAGAATGTAAAAGTGCTCTTCCCCGTTACACTGGGTTGGCAGCACGGGACGTGTGGCTAAACCAGTTAACGTTAAAATATAACCCACGGCAGAGCTTAACATAGTGACATTTATCAAAAGAATAAATTTCCGAAAAAACACCGAGGCCATGAATAAGCGAGAAGGTGAGTTTAGCTTTTGAGACTCGGCTAAGAGTTGTATTGTTGGTTGCTGTCACCAGCGTGGTACAACTGAGCTATATAACTAGCTAACAACAACATGCAGCGTGGCAGCTCGTAGTGAAATGATTCGTATGTTGATGTTTAAACTGTCAGGCTGCTGTACTCTTATCATACTGTCGCTCAGGTTTGTGCATTTTATTTTTCTAGCAGCAGAAGTGGTCCCAGTGGCAGCAGCAGTGGCCCTTCTAACCACAGCTCACACGATCAATTAGGTTCAAAATTCAATCGGCACACGCCAAACTCGATTAATCTATTCACAGTTGATCCTGTAAAACGTGAGAATAGAAAGAGCCAATGTTACGGCTTAGAATAGCTTAATTTGTCTGACCAAGCAGTCCAAAACCCAAGGGCAGTCACTTTACTGACATGGAAAACGTAGAAAATCAGCAAATACACATTTGGGTCAATGGAACTAGTGATTTTCTTTTCTTTTTTTAAATTCCAAACTGCCTTACACCATTAATCCATCATCACATTTTTTCCCAGCGTATTATTTTGGTGATTGACTAATTGTTTCAGCATTAATTCCCACCATAGAGTTCCTAAAATGGGCCAAGCTCTTTTGTTCGTCCCCGATGCCGTATGAACCGTTATGTCTGTCGAGCTCCATATCCACCGTTTGTAACACAGACTTCCCATTAAAAATTCATCAGGGTAAATGACTAAACTAATCGTCACGTGCAAAATTGTTGTCGTGCCTCAATGATTTGACAAGTCCAGTTTAGAGAATTGCAGCAACTAGAGGCATTTATTCTCGAACGGAAACTGTAGCATCACCAGACATGTTTTCCTGCCTCATCATGTCAGGCGAAGGATGTCCCCGGAAAAATGGTGATGCAGTGCAGGATCGTGATGCGAGCGCCAACCCATCCTCACCTGTTATTGCCGCTTTCAAAGGTAACTGCGTCCCCAGCATTTTGATTGCATTTTTCACAGTCGCTGTATTTCATTGGTGTTTAGACATCTGTGCTCAAACTAACCTTTTTGTCTCGTCTTTTAAGTTTTCCAGCAGGAGCTTGACACCAAACACGACAAATATGAGCGCCTTGTTAAGATCAGTCGAGACGTCACCATCGAAAGCAAGAGGACCATTTTCCTTTTGCATAGAGTGACCAGGTATGGACATGGTAACTGGTGCTGTTTAGTTTGGAAAGGAGAATAGATTTCTTCACTTTATTGAAATTTAGTGGGAGACGGCTGCTCGATTTGATGGTTTACACGTTGTCCAGTGAGTAAATTAGGAGGATCAGAATAAAATTTTTACTTTCATCGGATTGGCTCCAGATCAGAAAGCATAGGAGAGGGAATGAAGACGGTCAGGTTTTCTCAAGCCTTTGAACAAAGGGTTATTTCTCTAAAACTCAAATGATTACATCATGACCAGACAAAGAAAGAAGACACAGTGGCTTTAGTGTTAATTATTCTGAGGTATTATCAAAAGTCTGTGTTTCAGGAGACAGTTTGTGTTAGTGCGTATGGACTGGCCAAAAGCATTGGAATAACACAGTGTAACTTCTGTTTGATAGAGGATTTTAAAGTAATGTGTACATGCATTTCTAAAAATGTTTTTCTGTGGACTGGAAGTGTACCAGATGCAGAGGACATTCTGAGTGAAGCAGAAGTGAAACTGGGTGGAGTCAGGCAGAAAATTGGTCTTATTGCTGAAGAGCTCAGAGGAGAGGACATCTATCAGTTTCACAGAGCTTTCACGCCAGGTGAGTCTCCTTATATCTTTGTGGTATAAGATGGCAAACAAGCCCATGAAATAAACTGCATGTGGTTGTTTCAATATTTTGTCATATTGCAGTATATTCAGGGTTTGTATAAAGTCTGTTGTTGTATGAATATGAAAAGGTATGAAAATGATTGAATTCCAATCTACCCCTTGATAAATGCTTGATTTTCAACATAATCTGGTGGTTCATCATCTACACAATCGCTCATGTAAACCAAAAATTGTTTAATATTTCAAATGAAACTATCCCGTCGTCTTATTTGTTTGTTGTCTCCTGGCATTTATAGTAACAATAAAAGTCCTCGAGAGTCTGGAAATGTTTGGTTTAGGTTCCTTGAAAGTGCTTGACCTTTACTCTTAAAAAGCTGTACGAACCCTGTATATTGCAGTTTTGCATGAGAATGTGCATATAGAATTTTTTGAGAGTTTTCAAAAAAATAGTTCCTCAAAGACACCATGCCATGAACATAAAACACACAAGAAAATCCTTTGTTCATTCTCTTTGGCTAATTCATGAGCAAAAACAAAAGGCATTTTATTACAAATTGGATATTTTTATCGTAGATATCGGCAGAATTGTGCAAATGTCGAGCAGTATTTTTTTCCCCATCTTAGAATAAGTAATGGGCTGCTTTAATGGTCCTGATTTATTAGATTAAGACACAAGGACGAAGTCATGATCCAAAATTGTATCACCTTATTCAAAGTGTGTGTCTTCATTAAGTGTGATCATTCAAATTAATCAATCTCATATCCCATTGATTATCCCGCTGACTGGATTTGCAGTTAACTAAACAGTAAACATTATTGGATATATCAGCTCAGTTATATGCACTTAATGAGAAACATGAAATATGCAGCTAGTAGCTAGGAGTCATGTACAGACTCCATATCCCATTTACTGAGGGGTGTTTATATACAATGTATATATATTTATATATACACACTGATCAGCCGTAACATGATGACAGCATGGGCACCCTGACCGGTCGGTCTGCAGCTACGCAGCCTCATATGCAACAGACCGCTATGTGCTGTGAGTCCTGACACCTTTCTATCACAACCAGTATTTACTTTTTCAGCAGTTTGGTCTTCTGTTTGGCAGTTTGGTCTCAACGCACATCAATGACCCTGTTGCCGGATTAGCGGTTTTCCTTCCTTGGACCACTTTTGGTTGGTACTGACCACTGCAGACCGCGAACACCCCACAAGAGCTGCAGTGTTGGAGATGCTCTGACACAGTCTAGCCATCACAGTTAGGCACTTCTCAAAGTTGCTCACATCCTTCCACTTGCCCATTTTTCCTGCTTCAACACATCATTGGAGGACAAAATGTTCACTTGCTGCCTAATATATTCCCCCCCACGGTTAGGTGCCATGGTAACCAGATAATCAGTGTTTTTCACTTCACCTGTCAGTGGTCATAAAGTTATGCCTGATCGGTGTATATACATGCAGTCTAGCATCTGAATTGAGAAACAAACTCCAGCAAAGGGGGCAATAGTTAAAAACTTAATTACACAGGAGCTTTCACATTTGCTGTGCTGCTATCGCCTCAATCTCTCCGTTTGTTCTTTAGATTTATTGTAAAGTCACTGATAGTGTGAGAGCATGACCTTGATACAGGCCTGAATATGATGGACACACCCTGTGATAAAAGTTGTTTTCCCACTTGCATCAATATCAGTTTTTGTTAGCGTAGCCAAAATGTCTGCAGAGTTTGGAGAAAAACATTACTGGGAGCAAGGGTGCACTGTTATCTGTCAGCTGGGGAAGTCATTTTTAGATTGTGGTCACTCAGGAATCATTGCATCCTCTGCGACGTGACCAGTGGCAGTTTCCACCAATTAGATGCTTCATTTTTTTTCCATTTTTATCGCCTTTATTAGATTGAGACTGGGTTCGCTGCACAGGCTCTCCAGATAAGCTTTGCTGGAAAAGAAGTCTCCAGGCATGTGTAATGGGTCTTGCTTTTTTTTCAACAAGGACCATTCGAGATATTGCGGTCTAAATCTGAACTTAATTGCCACTGATAACAGGACAGAGTGGCTCTTTGATAAGCTCTTTAGCTTGACCCAGCTAGCAGCTGTGAGAGAGTGCAAACACAGGTTGCAGGGTTCACCTGCAACTGAGTGAACTGCTGTATGGTCAAACATTAAGCTCAATTAATCATTAAATCATCTGTGACCATTTATGCATATTTGTTTAATTTACTATTAAAAGTTCAGATCTAATCGGGCTTGACTGGATCTGTAGTTGACTCTGCGTCAACTTTTCTAACTGCTGTGCCAGTAAAATCTCTAATTTCCAGTCCATTTTCCTTGAGTCATTGTTTAGACATCATCTACAGTATAAAAAACAAATGTAGGTCTCGGTGACCCAAGGTAACTGCTGCTTCAGAGTAAATAACACGAACAGCTCCTGGCAGTAAACTCAGGAACTGAACTCCGCCTGCCTGCCTCAAAGCCTGTGTAACGTTTTCATGTCGTATCCTGTCTGCCTTGTATCCTCTCTGAGAAAGTGTCACAGCTGTGAGCCTGCTGGCAATTTTGAGATGCTTGCATTGTTGTTTGTTTTGTTTTGGTTGATAAAGGTTATGCAAAAATTGCCAAATAAACGCTTGGCCTAAAATATATGACTGCTCTCTAATAAGAAGTTAATTTACAATCCCTGACAATGTAAGGATTGACCTTCTCTATAGCATTAAGTATAATATGATGAATAAAAATGAAAGTCGTGAAACAAACATCCTTCTGGCGTTGCCTATGAAGAGTTTAACAGTCAAAAACTGTCAGTGGCCTGGCAGCAGAAGCCTGTCATCAGACTTTGATTCAAATATTGCAACATTGTGATTGGTGCATAGGAGGACGTGCAGTTTTATAACTATGAGCAGCATTACATCTAGCACAGCGAAAACTGAAGAATAAACACAAGAAATTATGCTTATTAGTCCGGTAATTTACACAAAACAGTAAGTTATAGAGAGATCATCTAAATTTGAACAGTAAGTATTTGCACACATGCGTACACTGACCAATGGAAAATTGAATGCGCTGCTCAGTTAGCATGTGAAGCGTCTCCGGCGTCGGAGAATGTTTCAGTATATGTTTTCCAACTTCAAGCTTCCTTACTGCTTGCACATAGAGCCAAACATTACATACCTCTCGCTCTGCTTACGAAGTGCGCAGTGCTGTCAGCGTGATGAACACACTTCTGTCGCTCGCTCGCTCTCTCTCTGAGCTAAAAATAGTGCCGGGATGCTGCGGATGTGAAACCAAGTCAGTTCACAGTTGGTGAGAAGGCATAAACGCACACATCTGCGCAATGTTAAATTACAATTACAGAAATCGCTCATCAGAAATGACCAAGCTGTTCTGACTTTGCGGTCGTGTTGGACTGCATGGCTCAGAGTAAGAAGCTGATTTGGCAAAATATGTATTCCTTTAATAATTCATAATGAGCAGACCATTAGAGTCAAGCCAAGGTTAAACATATATCTTGTGTATGATGTGAGATCGGCCCCTCTGTGGACAAGTGAGGTTAGTGGTAAACTGGGCATCAGTTAAAGTGACGTGAATGTAGCCATGTTTTCTACTTGCGCTAGCAGGGGACGCCATGGAGGCACATTTAGTACCAACTGTTCTGAATGCACCGCAGCTGCTTGGCCTGCTGGCTTTTGCCCATGTAAATGCTGATGCGGTTCGGACTAAAAAAACCTAATGAGAGCAGTGGAAGTTATCCAGCGTGAAGTGGAGATGAACCGCATTCTCCCCCTCGGCTCTCTGCAGCACGCTGTGGTCAGCTGCGGGGAGATAGGAGTCCCTTTGAAGTTTAGTTGCCGCTCCAAAAGTAAACTTCAGACACAAAGTCTTCCGTCCTGTGATTATTTGATTGTTGTTTGCACAGGGCCCAAAAACAAATGGTCATCTCAGCCCGCCACAAAAAATGGCCAGTGTTATTTAATCAAAAGACAGTGACAGGAAACAGGTTTTATTTGAATCACTATCTACATCTGTGATGTGCAGATACCATGTAGTGTTTACACACACCCGGCGTGCTATGCTCATTAGATACATGTTGACCTTTTTAATAATAGTAGTAATTTTGACTAAATCACAAATATAAGTATTCCTTTTCAGACTCAGCAGCTGGAACAGTGAGGTATTTGGATGAACCCACCAATGTCTTGTGTTGATCCATTTCAACGTCATTTCATGCATTAGGGGTCCAGGAGTACGTGGAGGCCGTCTCTTTCCTGCACTATATCCGTCATCGCAGCCTTATCAGCCTGGAGGAGATCAATGCCAGACTGGTGTTCATGAGAGCAGAGAAGGTCGATCCTAAGGTATATTTTAAAGAAGACTTTAATACACTTTTTCAATTTCTTGCTGTGAGATCAATACATTCTTATGTCTGTACACAAAATATGAAGCTACAGCCAGCAGGTGCTTAGCCTAGCTTAGCAAAAAGTCTGACTTTGTCCAAAGGTAAAATCAGTAGATTCGTATTTATCGAACAGACATAAGGGAGGTATTGATCGAACTCTCTGCAAGACAGCAAATGAACACATTCCCCAAACTGTCAAACACTTTCTTTAAGAATATCATCATATTGTATGTTCGTTTTACATTATTTTGCGATTCCTGCCAAAGCAGTGGCACACAAAGGCAACATTGGGTGCTACTATATCCTGCATTTACAGGCATTATGTGCCATTAGATGATTTTATCTACTCTGCCTGTTATTTTCAAAGATGATGGGTGCCTGTTGATGCAGACAAAATTGCTTGAACCTCAATATTCTGTAGAAAAAGTATCATCATGCTTGAGAGAAATTGGGCTCCCTGGGCTTCTACTAGTGCCGCAGCTACACAACACAACAATCAGATCTAGTAAATTTTGTTGTCCCCATCAGTCTTGTGTGTGAATCCTGCTGGGATAAGAATTTCTGTGCACAATCTCTCCAAAAGCACTGAAATAACTGTTCCAAAAAGCGTTTGTAATATGTGTTTTGTTGACATACTGTTTCATCTCAGGATTCCACTGAAGCCCTGCAGCCAGTAGCTCAGGTGCTGACCTTCCATGTGACGCCCTCTGACTACCTGCTCGGCGTGGCCGACCTGACTGGAGAGCTGATGCGGATGTGCATCAGCAGCGTGGGCAATGGCGACATCGACACGCCCTTCCAGCTGAGCCAGTTCCTGAGGCAGATCCACGACGGTTTCTCTTACATCGGGAACACGGGCCCATACGAGGTGTCCAAAAAGCTGCACACGCTGCGACAGAGCCTGGGCAAAGTGGAGGACGCCTGCTACACCCTGCGCGTCCGTGGCTCAGAAATCCCCAAACACATGTTGGCCGACGTGTTCTCCATTAGGACCACACTCATCGACCCCGAGGAAGGAGTGGTTTAGGTCCTGCACAGCTTCAGCAGCATTGTTAATGTTTCCTATGATGTCATAGTCTGCTTTGGTTTTGCTCCTGTTGGATGATCGTATGTATTTTTAATGTGATTTGACAGATGTTTGATATGTTTTGTGACATACTTGTTATTTTTTGTTGTTATTGCTACAATAAAACAGCTTTACAATAGACAATGTAATTTCTTTGATAAAGATCTGATGACTTAACTTGTTTTGCATGAATAAAAGTTCCGTACCAAATATACCATGCTCTCCCAGTCTTTAAGCTGCTTTGATTTTGTGTGTGTGTGTGTGTTTATTTCTCTCTCTCTGCCCTCCCCTCTCTTTCTATCGCACACAGATAATCTAAGGTAGAACCATTGGCTGCCTGTGTGGAGGAGGAACATGTGACCTTTGTACATTGTACGTGCCTATTCTCTGGCAGGCCCACTTGTGTGTATACACACACACACACACACACACAACCCCTCTCCTCATTCTACCATCTTTAAACAATCCTCACCATGCAGCAGTGGCTCCTCACAGCGAGAGGGTTCTTGGTTCGGACCCTTCTGTGGGCCCTTCCCGTGTTGGTGATGAATGGTATAGATAATGTGTGGATGGTGTCTTCTGCAGGTAGACAACATGCACGTGCTAGCATGTACCACAAAGAGAACAGATTATAGTTTATAGTAATGCAGTCATGAAAGAAAATGTGTGGAACCAAACCCAAACCCTAAATATGTGCGATGCCTGACATCTACTGGTGAAAGCAGGTCACTACAAAGCACAGCGATGGCTGCATTAAACAGCAGACAGGCAACAAGTGACACCTCACAGTGCACATGCCAAACTTTTAATAGCACTTTTTCCCATTTGAGTTGGTACAAGCATGAACAGGCCTTTTTATTCTGTGCTTCTCCTGCTATGACATGCTAAATTGTCTGCTGTGGGAGAGGCCTGTCATTGCAATTAGCATTTGCCTTTTAATTTCCTTTTTGTTAAATGATGTTTTACTCTTTATTAATGTATAATTTAGTCGACATGTCTGACCTAGAAGGCCTCTCTCTGTTTTAATGTTTACAAGGTAAAAGTGTCACAAAGGTAATCCAGAGATTTGGTGCATCATTATCTTCCTCCTCCTCCTCCTCCCCACCTTCCCTATCACTATCTATGGCTGCTGCGAAATGCCATTTTCACGTGCATCAGAGAGTGAAAACAGCACAGATAAAATAAGTATAGAGAAGTAAAGATAATACTGCTTGCTGCTTGGTGTACGAGTTGTATTTTCTTTAGGTGAAGATAGAGCAGCGAGAAGTGTTCATTATTATTATTTGCATGAGGAAACATGCGGACACAAGTTGCCCAGAAACACACAGTTAGCTGACATGAAGCAGGTGATCCCACTCTCCAGCACATGCGTGGCAGTGGATTTCATCCCCTCTGCCTCACAGCTCTCATAATGTAGCCTATAACTAAGTGAAGGCCGCACTCTGTTGTGTCGGCTGAACTGAGCTCTTGTCCATCAGACAGGAAGCTGAATGAAAGGACCATTTGGATGTGTGGGAAGGAGGATGAAAAGACTCTATGTGGGGTCTCTTCTCATTCAGTCACTCGCGGCATAAAGCAAAGCAAAGCAACACTTTTGGATTTACACCAGGATGCGTTCGGGCTGTCAAAAAAAATATCCAAAAGATGGCATTTATTTATTTATTTATTTTTTGCACACAAACAATGATTTAACCTACGTATTTAACCTACATGAATTAATATTTAATTGAATATTATTTAAACACTTGTTGCTCTTTTTGCAAAAGCAGAACATTGCACATAATTAATGTCACAGCCCACAACAAAGTACAGGTCCTAGAACCTTTACAATAATATAACAATAATCCTAATCATAATAATGGCCGTCATGACTTTGAGTTCAAATGAGTGCATTTGAACTTTTTAACGTGACTTTTAAAAGCGTTGAAGGTAAAGACAGCATGCATCCTCCACCGGCTGCAGCCGTGTGCACACGGAGAGCAGCGGCTGCTGATGTGTCCGCTGCAGCGTTCACAGGCTGCCTGCTGCGGCTGTGAGGCGGGCGGATCGAGGCTGGAGGCGAATCCCTGAACACGTAGGAGCTCCTCGCGCTGCTCCAACGCAGGGCCGCAGCGAATAACGGTCCACACGGATCGACGGATCGACGGGGCACAGATTTATCTCAACTATCACTTCTGCCGTTACAGCTCGTCATCGGATGCCCCCCACAAGAGACATGACATGAAGACCGCCTGTTCATGCGCAGCCGGACCCACTTGACGTGTAAGAACCCGGAGCACAATCAATTCTCGTGTCAGCAAATGTTTATTACGGACAAAGGAGCGCGTGTAAAACGCCGGTTTCACGCGTTATTCCAAAGCGAGGTGTGGGCGGACAATCTGGGTTTACTTTTCCACAACGGAAATGAGATCAGTCCTACTGTCTGGCTCCGCTTCTTCTAACACATGGTCGGTGTAGCTCCATCTAGGATCTGACTTTGTTTGACTTCTGGACACAAGCAGCTGGCCGTTAATGGGAAGATGTTTGCTGGACTGATGGGGCTGGACTGTCACTCTCTGCTTCACCACTGCGAGGTCATGGAAGGTAAAGGTGATTTGTTTTCTTTAACTGCCGTTTCTCACATGCAGCAAGCCAGGATCAGTGGATCTTCTGCAGAGGGAAATGGTGACTGGCCCGTTACTTTAAAAGGCCCGTAATATTTTAGAAAAGAAAACGGAGAATAAGCCGAAGGACAAACAAATACAACAGCAGTGGTGCATGGAGTGGGTGTAAATGTGGTATTCACTGCTGTAAACAGGGCTGGTCCAACTCATCCAAAACAGGACCTGCAAGATGACATGCTGTTCATGGATGTCTGGCTGAGGGAAGAGGAGGATCTGTGTGACATTCACTCACTGCTCGCTGTATGAAGCATCTTTGCATCATTCAGGTCACGGAGGTCAAAGGCCTCCTACCTTGAGAGATGATAGGTGACGAGTTGCATGTGACTAAATGCTTTTTTCTCTGAACATGCAGACAATGCGGAGACCTACAGTATGTTGGCACTCTCTTGCATATTATAACTTACTCGCATATTTTGCATACAGACGCGTCTGTTTCTGATAGGGCGCTCGTAACTTCTTCATTCAAATCTATAATCAGGTTACGTCCTTAGCATGTTCGATTCTTCACAATTGTAGTTTCAAATTTGTCAAAGTAAGGGGGCTTGTCACTTTCAACTATTCTTTTCATAAAGTAACCTGTGTTATACCGAATGTGTCACGTGGCAATTACTGTAATGGTATTCGGTATAATGGAAGTCTATGACCAAATTAAATAGTGTTTTAGGTTTGTGTGGTGTATTCATTTATTCCTACTGTCATGCAGTCTCTCACTGCTGTATCTTCTCTCCACTAAGTGCAACCATATTCAGCCGGTTTATGATCCTCATGTGACCATTCAGGAAGTGTGGAGCTGTTTTCTTCTTAAAGTCTCATCAGAGCAGAGATTAAATTTGGACTGTCATACTTTTATGTTTCCTGTCAACCATTATACGCTTGTTTTCCAGATAGATAGATAGATAGATAGATAGATAGATAGATTCACTTCAAGATCACCATTTGTCATATTAATTGTCAAAAGGACACTGACTTTCACTTCCCTATTTCTGTGGTCAGTCACAAGTGGTGAGGTGCTGCAGATCTGCCAAGCAGTGCTGCTTCTCAGGAGGCTGCTGACATGCAGATCTGCTGGTATGTGTGTGTGTGTGTGTGTGTGTGTGTGTGTGTGTGTATCCGAGGGTGCTGAGCTTGTTCCTCAAACGTTTGTGTTTTTATGAGATCCTCTGCATTCCTCTGCTCTTTGGCTGAAGCACTTTCAGCAACCAATGGGATGCAGTGTTTAACCTAAGGGCTCTGCGGCGGGCCTCTTTAATCTCCAAAGGTAAATAATCTTGCCTCTTCTGGCTGAGATGCGTCGTTTTCGCAGACTTTCTGCTGAGTTTCTTTAACATCAGCAACAAGTTGCAATGAGAAAGCTGCCGTTGTTGCAGTGGGATCATTCGGTCCTCATCATTGAACCACTTTAGGTCCCCGTTTGCTTATTCGCTTGCTTCTGCCGGAATTCCTGGAAAACTATTTTAGCACAAAGCCTGGCAGGAAGCTGCAAATGACATACCTCTGAAGGGCTTCAACCGAAATGTAGACGCCCCCCAACACACCATCACATGCAGACACACACAATGGGCCCTTAGGCATTTCCTTCCCCTTTACTGAGAAACGCCGTCTTTGTGTAATCGAAGCATGGGAGGATACAGTTTCTACACTTTTTATCAACAAGTCCTTCTCCTTTCAACGCCTCAGCTCTTTGACTCTCTGCAGTGGGCTCCCGATTATTTCTTGACCACAGCATATGGCGGATGGTGTGCGGTTGTATTTGGTGCCTACGGTGAGTGTTGGGTTTCTTATATTGGATATGGAACAGTGGCCACGTCTGTAAAGAAACACTAATGGAGCTGTATGTAACCAGAGCTTTAGTGCCGTGGTCCCAGTGGACAGGAGGCTCTTATTGAAGACTGTCCCCTGCTCTACACACACATACATGTACACATGCCCGGGTACAATGGCAACACCCCTGTGTTACTCTCACTAAAAACCCTGCCTTCCCGTCAGTCTAACTTCCCAACTCTCCCTTAAGTGAAGTCTGCTTGTGTCTCTTCCTCTCCAGTCACATGGGAAGGTTTAGGAGTGACATCATTAGAGGCCATGGGGGGTTGAGCAGGGAGCTGTGGTGGCTTTGTAGTGCTCATGGTTTGTTTGATCCCCGGCATTCCTGCCTTGACATACATATACAGATACGGAATTTGTATAACTGTGCAAAAAATGACAGATTTTAACAGATAATAAAATTCATAGTAATAGTATGATGTCCTCACAGATGTGTTTGATTGTTATAAATGACTGTATGTGTTGTTAAGCTTTTGTTTTTAAAGTTTAACAGGGTTTTACAATGATAGTAGTATGAATGCTCCCACTGTTTTCAGTACAAAAGTCTATGTGTCAGTGTGTCTCTGTGACCCTTGAGTGTGTGTGTGAGTGTGTGTATGTGTGTGTGTGTGTGTGTGTGTGAGTGGGAAGGGAAAATTGAGAGCCAGAAGTGAAAGAGAGAGCAGCACAGCTGTACACAAAGAGGTCGTTGACTCTGAATCCTACACATTCTAAGTATTAAGCATGTGAAGCTGCAGCAGGTGTCCTGCTCTGAACACAAGGCCCGTCTTTATCACCCTGCTCCGCTTTCAGGCCAAATGCTGTTTACACTGATGCTTTTTCACTTGTCATTGCTTGGGTTGGCCACATGTACTGCAGTGTCCCCCACCCTATATAAACCCAGTAAGTTTTGTTCATCCAGTAACAATATTAGTGAAATGAGTAATATTATTAAAAACATGACCTGCATTTTTTTTTTTTACACCTTTACTTGACTTTTTGCTGTGTATGTCCAGCCTGTGTTAAACATTCTGTAACACCTGCACAAAATTAGTGCTTGCCATTTTTCTGTCTAAATGAATCTTTACAGCCTTGCTGGCATCAGGGCAGTTTTGCTAGGTTTTTGTTCCAACATGAATCAGATTCGTTCAGCTTTACTTCCACTACACCCCTTCAACACCTGTACGTCCCCAACATGGCCTGCCCCATAGATTGAGAACCTCTGGTGTAGGGCAACATGGCCGTGTTTTGAAGAGAAGCTCAAAATGTAGCTTCAGGAAGTATTGTTCATGCAGCCTACTCTTCCACTGAGAGGCACGTCTTAACTCAAAATGACTGTGCGGCTTTGGTATTTCCCAACAGCTGGAGCAGGAACTCTGGGAAATGTCACACAGCTGCCCAAGTTGTTTTTCTTTCAGTTAGCGATGCTAGGGGCAGAGGGCTGGGACTGGGTGAAAGTCATTTTGGTTTGGTTACGTCAAGAGTATTAACAATATGTTTGACATTCCTGTGCAATTGGCACACGTAGCGTCACATTTTCCCAATGTACTCCGTGAATGCACAGTTAATCCTGCCAGTTCTATGAGCTCACTCTTCATCGCCCTCATTACCGCGTTGCCCTGATTAATGGTTAATCTCTACGTCGACAGGTGGCAGAGCATCAGGGACAGCTGGCAGCTCCGGTCGTAAGAGGCTCCACCGGAGACCAGGGTACTTGAGAGGAGAGCAGACCAGACTACAGAGCACTACTCATCGACAAGAGGAGGAGGAGGAGGAGGAGGAAGGGAGGACGACTTGCATTAGGAATGGAATTTCTGGACGTCACACTGACATCACTGAGGCAACTGGCGCTCAGAGGATGAGTCCAACTGCTGTCAGAGTGTCCTTAAAGAATCCGCAACAGCCTGAGGAATTTACATGTGGCTCCTGGAAGAGTAAGAGTTTTCTCTGCCCTGTTACCCGTCCTCTTCCCCCGGTGGGCTGCACTCCCATTAATGGTACATCCAGCAACCAGGGCGCGTCCTCTCTGCCACAGAAAGAACTCATCTTAAGCCCGAGCCCGGCCCTCCAGTCCTCAACACAGGACTCCTTTAACTCCAGCTTCAGTTTCATCCAACAGTCTCTCGGCTCCAGTAAGAGCACAGACACGACCACTGCCTGGGAACACGAACCGCTAAATCAGTCAACTAAAGCACAGTGTTCGCCTCAAACAAAACCAGCAACCGTATCCATTGAACACAATGTCTCAAAACAGTCAATGGCTGTCCAATCACTGCCCCCCTCCACCCCAGGCAGCCAGGCAGAGAGAGAGGAGCTGTCATTAGGTGGGAGGTTTTGGCGGGAATGTCTGTGGGGTGGCAGGGAAGTCACGTCCGATCTGCCTGACTGTGACTCCCGATCTCTGGACATCGAGATCACCTCTTCGCTGTCTGTGGACTCTGACACTGCCTCTTCTGTCACCTCCGGCTACGACAGCGCCACGCCTGCCTCCGACCAAGGCTGGGACAACCTGGTGAAAAAGTATGAGGGTGTGCTGCAAGACTGCCTCCAAAACAACCGCACTCACACTAAGGTGGGCACGACTGGGTCCTGCTGCGAGGATGGGATGGCTGTAGTCACAATCACCTTTATTGAGTCAAGAGCAGGTTCAGAGTCAAGATGTTCTTTTAAAAAAATGTTCGACATATTGGGAAATAAACTAATTCGCGTTCTTGCCATGATTTAGATGAGAAGATTGATACCACCCATGACTGCACAATACATGTGAAGCTACAGCTAGCAGCCAGCTTAGTTTAACACTGGAAACAAGGGGAAACAGCTAGCCTGGCTCTGGCTGAAATCTGCCTACCAGCTAACTAATTACTCTGAAGCTCACAAGTACATATCTTGTTGGTTTAATCCATACAACAAACTGAAGTGTAAATAGTTGGGGGAAGGGGGGTGGGCGTTATGTGCCGGACTATTCGTGGTTTCCCCCTGTTTCCCAGTCTTTGTGCTAAGCTAAGTTAAGCTAGCCAGCTGCTGGCTCTAGCTTCATATTTAGCGTACAGACACGAGGCTGAGTGGTATTGATCTTCTCATCTGACTCTTGGCATGTAAGCGAGTAAGCGCATTTTCCAAACTGTCAAACTATTTCTTTAAGACCAAGAGCAAACTAGTGTGTGACTGCGTGCATGTTTTTCTGAGGGTAAACACAAACATACTGTAGCTCACTGAGCATCTAAAAAGAATCAGCACACATGGAGCTCTATCTGCTGTTCACACTGTACTGTATGCTTCAACATACAAATCCTTACTCACAAGCCACAAAGAGCCACACGGAGTAAAGAGTGAGCTTTTAAAAAAAAATGTTTTACAGGCTAGAAGGAGGTAAAACTACCCATTATTTCACAAGAAAAAGCAAATATTGAAGAACTGTCCTAAAGAATAAATATAGTTTTATGAAGCAGTAATTCCCAAACCTGGGAACCAGTTCCTTATTGCATAAGAGTTTACTTGCTAAACTGAACAGGCGAAATCTCTTAAATTGTCAGTGACAGACAAATACTGGGATGGTAAAGGATATAACTTTAAATACATTCAGTTAGGTCGATTGGTCTTCCCCGATGAGATACAGTCTGAGTAGCAAAACATAGTAACAATGATGAGGGTTTAAGCTGCTGACCTGGTATCACTTTGACATGACAGTCATTGCACCCACACTTTTTTTTTTGGGCAATGCTGTTTAAAGAGCATTTCCCTTTGGACTGTTGGGTAATCTGTTCCGTCTTCTGTCTATTGTGTCTCCCTCTCAGATCGAGTCCATGATGTTGAAGCTGCAGAGACTCCAGCAGAAAGCCATCTTGGATGATGACTATGACGCAGGTGAACTAAGACGTTCAGTTGAGCCGTTGCTTTAATAAGTAGGTCATTACAGCTTTGGTAGATGGGGGCACTGTAGCTGTGCATGGATTGTAGCGAGCTTACTCTGAGCTAACGTACATTTCTCCCATGTTTTATGCCTTTATTTTGATAGCTTTACAAGGTTTTTGATTAATTGCTTTCTTCCTCCTCAAGAAAATTGTTTTGTTTTTAAATGCAGTTTAATGGAAAGAGAACAGTGAGCAGTGAAGTGGGACTGAGTGGACATAAAGCTGCAGCAGCTTATCATACAGTAACTCTGCGGGATTCTCCATTTATATCCAGGTTTCGCTGACATGTTCAGTCAGGGTCCAGACATTTATCATTTTGATGTTTGTGTTTACTGTAAGATGAGGGGAGATATGGGAAGTCACCCAGTTGGTCTTGCTAACTGAATTAGTTGTGGATCATACTGAGATGTTTGATAAAGCATGTGAGGAAATGACTCTGACATCCATTTCACATCAAACTTATTGAAGAGTTTAGTGACTTTTACTGAGTATCCCCATTGATTAATAAAAAAATCTTTATTTGTTTTATATTTAACAATGTGGTCATACGCATAGTATCTGTTATTGGAAGGTTGGTACAAATAATACCTGTATTTTCTTGCTTGGATGATTAGTTTGACAGTTGAGTTGACACTGACCTTAGCTGTAGTGATTTTCTGTATTATAAGCTGAAGGGTTGAGCAGAGTCTGTGCACACGTTAGTGCTCAAAACATCAGATCAGTCAATGTAGCCAAGTAAAACTAAATACTGGACATTGTGAAACTAAGCAACACAGAGAGGAGGTAAAGCTGAACCAAATTCCACATTTATTTACAAGAAAAAACTGGGGTTTCTGGGCCTTTGTGAACCCTATATCATGTTTCGTCACAGGCGTTTAGCTTTTGATGTTCTAACTTTGAAGACAGCATGGGAATGAACCAGAGAGTCCACAAATTTAATCTGGACTTTATTTTGAAGAAACTGAATCTTTTTTTCTAGCTGGCCTGAGGGAGGTTTATAAGAGGACAACATTCTGACCCATTTCTTGGACCTTGTGACAGAAATAAATGCCAACATCTGCTGTTGCTGTGTCCTGTAGACCTTGAACTGTTTATGCAGAGTTTTTATTTTGTCCGTATGTCTTGTCAGGATTTCTGTTTGCCTTTTGATACCACAAACCTCTCTCTGACATTTTGAACTAGAAGTTCTTTCCCACCCTTGCTAACGGCTGTTTCTGTTTTTCTGTCGGCAGGATGCCTGACAAGCTTAAGAACAGCTTTCCAAGAAATGTTGTAAACAAAGAGTTGATTAGATTTTCCTGCTGATGAAGATCTGGATATTTTACTATTAGATGGTTATCAGTTTTAAATTTAACCATGAACCCCACAGACAGGGTTGATTCCAGATCTGACATGTCTTTTTACAGGGTCAGCTACATAGACGTTATGACCTAGAGAGTAAAGTGCTGTCTGTACAGTCACAATGCAGCAGAACCTGCATGGAGGTCCTACGTTTCCACATTGACTTTCTCACTTGAACCTAGTTGCGGCTTTTTAGCATTTGATGCATGTGTTTGTGTGTGAATGTGTGTTTTCAGCTGAACGTTTTGGGAAAAAGCTGGAGGAGCTGTGTCGGGAGCGAGCTGCTCTGAAGCTGGGTTTACCCTCCAGGCAGCCCAGCCTGGCTCTGTTCCTTGAGCGACTCAGACGGGTGGTTCACAGCGCCATCCACAGGGCAGACAGCAGTCAGTGCAGGTCAGTCAGACAACAATGGCAACAATGATTTCCATGATGCATTACTAGTGTATACACAACTCACACTCTCCTGTGGCCACACCCAGCAGAAATGAACATCATGTTCCGTAGATACTGTCATGCTAATTCACATGTTTAAATGAATGTTAACTGCAGTGAGGTGAAAGGTGATAGGAAATGTGGCTGAATTCAACATTCAATCAGCACCATCTTCAACTTTAATGTTGTAGGACAGAGGGAGGGATGTCAAAAATAGCTCTTGTAACAGGAAGGAAATCAGGTGGGGCCTCTCCAGAGGGTACCCTGAACAAACGTAAACTAAAGCTTATGCAGCAATGCGTTTATGTGTTAGTGTGTTTTCCATTCATACTCTTATCTCAGAGTGTCTGTTTTTAAAATGCTAAAAAAGAGGAAAAAATGGGTCATCTCTGATCATCACAGTATTCCCTTCCATCTCAGTGAGTTGGAGAAAGAGTGAGAAAAGAAACAACACAGCACACATATCAGTTCATTCTAACTGTCCCTGATAGAGACCAAAAGGACCCTGAAATTTGGTTATGAAAAATTATAAGTCACGATTAAAGATGATTAAACACCACTGCTGAGGCTTTTGTAGTGACTGTGTTTTTTGTGACAGGGAATTTGCACAGCCTGATGCAGGGGAATGGAGCGACTCACTGCAGGGTCAACTGCATCAAAGAGATCATCTGATCCAAGAGAAACGGCTGGTAGAGGTAAATCCAGCTCACATTATGTCATTAAGGGTCATTCATGGTACTTTGTGTCACATGTCTGTGTGTGTGTGTGTGTGTGTGTGTGTGTGTCCCTGGCTGATATTCACCATGTTTGAGCACTACTATTACTTTTTCTTTCCTCAGTCATGAAAAGTGAATGAAATTTCTAAAATGAGAGTTGTCGTCAATATTTTATTTAGCTTAATAGTGAAGTACTAATGTTAATACCTCTAATAGAAAAATAATAATAATAGAAATAGAAAATAATAATAGACATAAGAGACCTGTTGAGTTGGGCTCATATTTTCAGCTCTGTTTAAGGGAATTACAGGAAGTTTGGTTTTGTTTCAGGTTATGTACTTAAATATACTGCTAATTGTACTGGTTTGGATAACTAAAATACTACTTATGTCATGTTCAGCACACATAGTAAAACATTACTTAAACTGATCAGTAACGCCTGAATGCAAGGATCATAAATCAAACCCATGACACCTGTGCAGGAGGAGATAGCAGAGCTGCAACAGAGGCTGACGGAGCTAAAGGACCGCAGTCGGTGCCTGGACCAGCAGATCCAGCAGGAGGAACAGCAGGTGGAGGCTGAGGAGCTGGAGGGCTCCGTGCTGAGGAGCTGCACTGTGGCCCAGCTCCGTGACATGAGCCGAACCCTGCAGGACCTCGTCACCTCTGAAAACCGCACGCAGATCTCCGTCTCTCCTCCGCCCTCCATGCTCAGGTCAGCGTTGCATACATGCAAGACGTTTTACCAGTTTCTTCTTACACCAAATCCTTTTGTTGTTGAAAGGTTGTTATATAGAATTTTCTGTCAGTATATAAATATAAATATATATTTATAAATATATAAAGGCTGAAACCAAAGTTTGTCTATTCAAACATATATTTCGTATAAGTGTTATATTCTCATTAGAATGATTGCATGAGACATTTTTAAATTACAGATTTAAATTTAAATCTGTTTTTCTCATTATTAATGAAATATGAGGCTCCATAAAAAAGCTTTAGGTAATTAGTGTAATTAGTCCCTGGCACAGGATTTGATTTAGGGAAATTTACACGTCGTTTTTGGCCATATTACTGGATTTTGCTGTCCAGAAAGCTGTATGCGCTTCTGCTCTACATAGTCCAACATAGCTGAGCTAATGTGCAAATGTATGGGAAAAAGTTAAAAAGCTTTGCACCTTGGAGTGTCATTTTCACACCTTCTACATTTGCATCGTACACCTTTTTGTGATGGTTTTTCCTATTGGTCACTGGAGTCACATTTGATTGGTTGAGCCTGAACGTTGTCAAACACCATAAACTGTGAAAATAATTTGCTGACTGGGTCATCACATGCATTGCTTTTACTCAGGAGTGATGTGATTGGCTGAAGGTGTCTCTTGTAGTATAATTCATATTTTTGGTTAATACATTGAATTTTATTTTCATTTTATGCTATGTATGTATTTACATGTATTATATACAATATGGATCATATGAGACACACAGAATTAAGCTCAAATATGCTCACAGTCAGGGATATTTTTGACAGTTTGTTAATGACAGGAAACTTGTGATTGCATTTATCAAACAGCAAACATAGCATCAACAATGACAAATATAAGTGAATCCAGGAAATAGAACAATCCACACCAGCTTTCCTTCTATCACTGCATCCTCCATGTCAGCTATGATGTCTACATGTGTTTGTTCGCCACAAAGCAGATTCCTTCTCTGACTCCAACAACTGCAACATATTAAAGAGCAGCAGTCCCTTAACTACGGACTGACTTTCTTTAACAGTGAAAAAGAAACACAATCATTTGTATTATCAATTTTTAATGACCATATCTTTAGCTTGAATGTAAAAGGAGATTTTAAGGACCCGGATTCTTTGGTAAGTTTAACATGTGTAGTACTCTAGTCCATTTATTCAACATAACAAATTAGCTTAGCATATTTTTTACAAATCCCAAATCCGATTCATTCACCTGTTATCATGTGGTGGATAGCGCTCACAGTTCCTGCAGTACTGTCAGTCACCAGGTGGGGCTGCTAGAGAGCTGTGAGTGGTAGCAGCACTACAGCAATCATGTGGCCATGAATGTTTTCCCTATCATGTCACATGTTTTCTTATCATTGAGAGAGCTAGTTTGGAAGAGGATGTGTCAGTGCAGATCCTGTATTACACTAAATCTTTGCCCCCCAGCTTCATTCATCCTCTGACAACTGACAAAACTGGTGTTTTGACTCGATCTTACAGCAGGACTGTGCCAAGAACAGTACACCTGAGTCAAAATCACACCATCACCATCAACCCTATTAACATATCAAATAACTGCATAGAAGAAGGAAATAAAGATATAGTATTTTAACATACAAACAAAAAAAACAAAATTAAGAAAAAAAAATGACGTTTAGCTCTTGTGTCTATGGAGCTTGAACTTATTGTAAGTCGCGTTGGACAAATGCGCCTGCCAAATGAATGTGATGTAATGCAACCACTTGTAAGATGTTATGAGGAATGATTTGTTTATTTTCGGGTTCAGAGAGGATGTTTCAAACAGCCCCAGCTACCTTTTCTTCATTCCCCACATCCCCTGCGCCAGCAATCCTCATCTCTCACACCTGCTTGAATCTGCTTTGATTTTAATGGTTTTTCTCAGATGCAAATGATTACTTTGCATCATATCCTCTGAAGTTAATAGCTTGCGAGGGAGTGCTGTGGAAAGCGTCTCTGTCTTGCCACTCGTTAGAAAGACATGTAAATTGTACTTATCACCTTCTCGGTGGTGTGACCCACCATCACTGGCATAATTTGATATCTGACATACTCTCACCCCAACTGGAACGCATTTATACCCGCTACTGATTGAAATTGCGACCTCAGATTGGATATTCAGCTGCGCATCTCCAGGTGGCGTGCGTTGGGTCATCATGATGATTGTGTTGCAGTTCGCTTTGCAAATAACACAGGCCATTTCTTTCTCAAATCAAGGTTTATTTCCTTATGGGCTCTGGATGAAAGAAATCCACACAGTCCAGAGTGGCTTCATCCCTACCAAAAAAGGGTGTCGTAACATTGAAGTTCAGAGGCAACATTTTACTGTGACTCACGCCGAGCATCAGCTTGAATAACATGAAAAGGGCAGACAGATTTTGTGATATGAGAGGATTGGGACTGCCTCAAGGTGACTGTGTTGTGCATAATGGATTTCATGCTTCTTTTGTCCATAAACTAATTGATTTATACAGTGTCTCAGTCACCAAATAATGTGACCTTAATGGTTTGTCCTGTTTGCATGTTTGCATACACGCACAGTAATAAAATGACAAAAAGGATGTTTACCCTTGATATCTGAAATCTACACAGTTAAATCACAGCTTTTGGAAACAGTAGTGTCTTGGTTCCATATATTTTTCACATTTTGCATTTAGAAATTGTAAGTGACACCATGGAGATTTAGTAGGCGTCTAAACTGGAACAGTTACAGGAGAATGAACGATACAACTCCTCAGTGCGTAGCACCTTAGCTTTACTACAGACTAGAACTGGTGAATGGCAAAGGATGTTTTCCCTAGAGCTACAACAATAAGTTGATTAAAGGAATAGTTCTACATTTTGTGAAATAAACTCATTAGCTTTCTTGCAGACAGTTAGATGCGAAGATTTCATTTGAACGCAACAAATAAAACAGCCAGCGGTTGAAGTTTCCCCCAGTTTCCAGTCTTTATGCTATGCTAAGCTAACCAGCTGCTGGCTTGAGCGTCGTATTAAAATGACAGATAAGACTGGCATTGATCTTTTCTTCTAAGTAAGCATATTTTCCAAATTTTAAACAACTCCTCTTAATTGATTAGTTGATCATCAGAAAATTATTCTGTAACAACTTTGATAAGCGATATATAATATATATATATACTATAATCATTTGTAATCTTTTTTCGAGTAAAAATGGCTAAAACGCACTGGTAAGAGTTTTGATTCCAAATGGGAATTGTGGCATCAAATACAGGCCTTATATGCTTAAATGTTTGCACACAATGTCAGTGTACATCAACATTTTCCATCCATCTATACAGTATGTAAACCTCGTATTCTGGTTGTTTTTTGCTGTTTATGCCCACTGTGGATGTAGAACTATAAAAATTATAGTTCCCACTCTTTTGCTCTTATCCATTGGATGAGATAGTTTAAGGTCTTCCTTTATAAAATCTTATAAAAGATTCAGTAACTCTCTTGATAGTTGATAAACCACTCTGTGTTTAGCAGCCAGATGAGCAGATACCAGAGTAAACTGGGGGGCTTGTAATCCTCCCACTGACATCTTTTCAAGCCCCCAAAAGAAGGACATTCATTTTAGCACTGCACTGTAACATTTTTATTTCCTTTTTGCAGACTTCAGGAGGAGGAGCAGGCATTGAATCTGTCCATCAAGGAAGCCACTGCTAAAGTAAGCCACTTTTCCGCTGACCCGATTTAGTCCATAACAGCTCATCCTCCCCTCAGCAGGCCAACAATGGCTGAATGTGTATGAAGATCTAATGGGTAGTAAGTCCAAATAGAATGTATGTACTGTGTGCCAGCACTTAGTATATGCATAGTAAATGTCAGTGTCTGTGCTTATTTCTGTTTGACAAGGCAGTGAACTCTATATAGTTGAGTCGGGTCATGTAAGAGATGTCGTTTTGAAAAACCTTCCTTAAAATCATCTATCTAACTATCTGAATTTCTGTATATTTCTGAATAGAAATAGGCAGCTAAATTTGTAAAGTTATTAATCTCCCAACGTTAGTAAGGGATTTAATTGCAGTATTTATTGGCCACAGCCAGTTTGTATTTTGGATATGGCCAGTGGATTTCATAGGTCAACTATGTGAAATATCTGTTGAGCTAGCATGGATTTGGTGGGTTTTCTATGCATGTCTCTGGTGTATTCATGTGTGTGAATGGCTTTGCATTCTTCCCTTTGTATGTGCTGTCTCTCTGGAGTTCCCTCTTGCGTCTCAAGGGTTTGCTTCTCCCTCTGAGTTATATCTATACATGAATCTCTGCAGCTGGAAAAAGCAGCAGAAATCTCTAAGAAATAGTGGTTTAATGCAGGGAGAGAGGCACAGCAGGCGACAGGGGGCTCGGAACACACCTCTTTGCTGTTGCTGTGTTCTTTAGAAAGCCATCATCAAATGGTTGGTTGATGCTGCAACTGCACCTCAAAGGAATATTTAGGATTTCCACGAAGAGACACTTTTACCACAATCACAAGATTGTCCATTGTTAAGGTGAAATTAATTGAATGAATGAATGAATGAATTATCCACCATGTGGAAAATGGCACACTTGCTGTGACAAAATGATTGCTGGCATGAAAGTAACGTTCACTTTCACTATTGACAAAAGTGACAAACGCTGATGATGTTTTCAAAATTAAATCACCAATTTCAGAATTTATACAGTTTGAAAAGAACCCCAGAGCAGTTTCCAGTTCATGTAATGCGTGAAATAAAATTATGCAAGCCTGTTTGGAAAAAGTGCTTTCTATATTTCTTCTGGGAAGAAATCTCCCTGGAGATGTTCTGCCTCAGAAATGCCAACCTATTTGACTGCCTTTTCAAATGTTGCACAAAACTGTGTCAGATTCAAGAAGAAAATGCGTCAACATCCCTTTGAGTGGTGAAAGTAGTTCCTCAAAAGAAGGAAGCGAATCATGGGGATTGTATCTGGCTGTAACTCAAAGTGAATACATTGGAAAGAACAGAGGTTTAAAGGGCAGAGTGAGGGCAGATGGGGGACAGACAGGCTGTATCTGAAGCCATCAACTCCTCTGTGAATACTGCAGAGCTGAGGTGCTGCATCCCCATCAGGCCCGTGACATTCAGGGCCTTTTTCCTCTATGACATTCTAATGGCATCTTTCATGGAGATTTCACATTTCCCTGTCTGTCCACGTGAAAGGAGACACGCTGTCTTTCTCTCTAAAGGTTATAGACAAGGTAACACATGGATGTTGATGCTCTGCTGTGTATTCAAAGCAGGGCGAGCACAGAAGGACGGAAATGAATCTGTAAGGTCTTGTAAGAATGAGTGTCAAAAAGTAAATGAAAGCGGAATTGGAAACGAGCTATGCATCCTGTGGGATCCATGTGTCTGCAAAGGTTTTGTTAGTTACCACCCTCCCCCCTCTCTCTCCCCCCGCCTCTTCTTCTCCTTCTTTTCCCCAGGTGGTCATGAGTCAGAGGCTGGGCAGCAGCCTGAGGAGGAAAGTCAGCGAGACTGAAACTCAGCTTTTGGCACTGCATGAGGCCAAACTAGCGGCCATCTCAGGTAACTCTCCGCTCCACCACACCCCATTGCAACCCTTCCCAAAATTCCCGTCTGTTATTTACCACATTTACTTGAATCGCCCACCATTAGGCTCACTTAATTACGCTATTAATGATTGAGGCGCTCATTAATGGGCGGTGTAAGCTTAATGTCCTCCTGTGGTGCAGGTAATGACTTCAGCAGTGCCAAGGAGCTGAGAGCTGAGATGAAGGCGGTGTACTTGGAGCGGGACCGGCTGGAGGCTCTGGCCAAGAGGCTGCACAGCCTCAGCTCGGGGAGCAGCCAGGAGCTGGCCAGGATGAAGGAGCAGCAGCAGCAGCTCAGGCAGGAGCTGGAGCAGAAGGAGGCCCAGCACGGTGAGTGACTGAGGCCAGTCTACATCAAGATAACATGAACTGTCTTCATCCCAAAGGGAACAAGGCTGCTGTGGGCAATACGATGCAACTAAAAGCTTCAAATCATCCTTATTAGTATAATAAAGACTTTCTAAGGCCAACAGATAATTCTCACTAATGGCTATCGACAGCTTTACAGATGTTTGTAGGTACATTTACATAGCTTAAAGTAATTAATTTGACAGTTTGGGAAATATGCTTATTCGCTGTTTTGCTGAGAGTTAGAGGAGGAGCTCGATATCACTCTCATATCTATCCATTAGATAAAAAGCCTTTTAGCGTAGCTAGCACAAAGACTCTCAAAGACGCAAAGAAACAGGGAGAAACAGCTAGCCTGGTAGCAAAATCTGCCTACCGACACCTCTAAAGCTGACTAATTAACATGTTATATCTTGGTTTTATGGGGTGTTATGTGCCACTATTCGTTGGCCTGGAGCTATAAAATCCTGGAGTCTTGTTGGAGTCAGAAAGTTGCTGCTCCCGCTCAAGGAATAGTCCAGCACATAAAACCACAACTTGTCGTATTTTACACTTTTTATACTTATTTACATGATCAGATTTACAGACGACTGCTGGTTTAACATAATTAAGATAGTTAATCTCAGCAGTTTACCCCTTCTCAAAACCGAAATCTCATTCAAATTTGTAAAAACATGAGCATTTAAGACTTTTTTTAAAAATATTTAGCTTATCACCGTTTAAGCTGATATGGTTGCCTGTTTACACATCCAGCAATTACAAAAGAAAACATTATTATTTACTTTAATTCGAGTTGCTGCTAAAGTCCAGTATTCTCGCTACATTCAGCGCTGTTCGTTTTCTCCTGAGAGAAACGTCTGGCTGTTCAGCAGCTAAATGCTCCGATATGTTCACCCACTAGAAGCCACTGTGTCTGCATCTGGAATCGAATCAAAACAGTAAAGTTGCGGGTGTAAAAAAACAAAACAATGTGCTGAAACATGCTAAAATGCTCTTGAGAGCTGAGGAGAGACTGCTGAGTCTTGTAATAAATCTCTGTGGGTTCATCACTATGAGCAACCCATTTTACATTATCCATCCATTGTTAATATAAAAACACTGATTATAGCAGCTTTAAATACTTTTACAAGAGCTATTAAATGAAATAATAAACTACTCTCGTAGTTCACCTGCCCACTGAGACAAGAAAATATTTGTTGTACTTTGAAAAGGTTCCTCTCTTTCTTTGCGTACACCTTTTAAATATCAATTCAAATGTGAATCACGAGAGCTCTTTGAAGGAGAGGTCCTCTCTTGGTATTGCTCCACGCTGGGAGGACATCAGTGGACGATGACTTTTCTCCCAAATGAAGGAGAAGTGATCTGCTGTCAGTGGGAGCTCGGCATCAGATGAGTTACCAGCAGGATTGGCAGTTGTTAAGAGGAGGGGGGGGCCCGTTCAGGGGAAATGAGCTTTAGATTGTGTGAAGTAGCAAATTACCTCCAAGCCACTCAGTGCAAACATGATGTATCAGCGCTCACACTCTCTCCAACTAGAGGACATCTGAATGCTGCTTAAAGAAGGGGCTTGCTTTTTTTTTGGGGGGGGGGGGTAAGATTGGTTTGTCCTCCTGGCAATGGCAGAGAGATAAATGGATTTTGACAGCACCACCCGCAGTGCTACTCTCTCTAGCCCATCAGTCACAGGGAGATTTCTAAAAAAAAAGGTCACTTCACTCTGAGGCTGTGAGACAGGAGCACAGGGAGGAACAGGAACGGTGAAGTGGCGAGGCCAGGGCAGGAAGTGAAAGACCAGAGACCGGAGATCTGGCTGGGACTCCTGCTGCAACCCCAATCTGTGGTGTGCTGTCATCTACATCATTAAGGCCTGAGTCACTATTAGTGTCGACCCATTGTCTTGTCTTTAATGCACCCTCTGCTGTCACTAGGGGGCACCCTTTCATTGTTGCAATCAGGCTGAGTTTTATCGAGGTTTTATGGGGTATATGGAAATGCATGGACATGTAAGGTCTATGGTTTTATATTATTCTAGTAGATACCAATTCATTTTACTTGCAAAAGCAATTATGTTTCTATTCCTTTCACCTCTGTGCATGAATCTCAGTCACCTGCCTGAATTTTGTTGCTGAAATACAGTCCTGAACACCTTGCTAAACAGCCAGGGATAGCATTAATCTCTCCCCTGACAACCACCAAAGACATGTTCAAGTTCACCTCAGTATCCGAAACACACTGCATGCCTCGCACAGAATAATGCAGCTCTCAGGGACACGGAGGCAGGGTTACCAGTGGCATGCAAGTGCTCAGGCTAAACAAAGGAACGGGAATTGGGTGAGTAACACGTCACAAAAGTGGGAAGAGACGGCAAGTTAATGATTGGTTGTGCGGCTTGCTTAAATGCTCAAGTGGGCGCACACAATATGGCAGCAGGCGCAATTTCACAATGTGTTGCTGACACCAAGGAAGGGGCTCATTAAACTGTCATCCTATTTGGTAATCAGGGGCTGGCACACGCTAGCTGGAAACTGATAGCCCATAAACACCACATTACCATTTCTTTAGCTGGAGGGGATTAGAAATTACAGTCTACTTCAAAGTCAAGATGGCCATCCTTTCGCTTTCTGAGGCATTTCTAGCACATGCTAATGACACCAGTGTCATCTTATGACAAGAAAACCATACCTCTCTGTTCTTGAAAAGGCCCATTGTCATGAGCGCCACAGCAACACATCGCTAGGCCGATACCTCGACAAAATCTATACACATACGTTAACTTAAACTACACAGCTCCAGCTTGTCGAGCATCTCCGCCCAGCATCCAACATCCCTAATTGCCATTGGCACGGGATCTGATGAATACCAAAGCCATTATAGCAGGAGGTTTGATTCCCTGCTTAGAGTATAATTTTGTCCCCAAGAGGGATCTGGAGTGATACTAAATTTACAAATAAATAATTGAAGAGCTGACTAACATGAGTAAATGACCCCCAGGAGTGAGGACATTGAAATGTGGAGGGAGTATCAGTGTGTGTCCCTCTTGATTTATCCAAGCATTGTGGTAATGCTTCTTTAATGCTATTGTTAGTATGCAGGCACTATATTCTGCAGCGGTCAGGTCATTTGGTTATTTGTGATAAAGACAGTAGGTTGTCCTCTCCGCGTGGCTCCACTGGAACACTTTTAATTAGTGTTTTTCTGTCTTTTGCTGGGTCGCCACCATCCATTCATAATTTGAGAGCCTGTCCAAGCCAAACTCAACTCTGCATACCAGTCCAGCAGCTGACGTGTACATCAAAATACTGTCACTCTGTGTTATTAAACAAATGCAATTTCCTCTTAATGGAGTGCCAATATTAAAGGCGAGGACATATATGATTTATTCATGACTCTGCCCCTTTCAGGGTGCTTCTGTTGAGAACATGATGGAACGTATGACAGCTCTTCTCCTAAATAGGGTCTGAATGATTGAGAGTGGTGTAGTGGTTAAGCGGGCCCGGGAGAATGTTTCCTCGCTTTTGTCTCTGGAGTTTTGGCAGTATTCATTTTTCCTGTGATTCAGTACAGGATGCCATTCCATTGTGGATTTGTCAGGAGGTTCTTAAGCGTCCATACCCGTAAGAATTACTGCAACAAACAAAGAGAAGTTGATTGAGGTACCACTACAATAGCATCCCAACGCTGCATCAATCAATTTCTTTTCATTAAATCTATACTACTCGGAGATTGAGTTTCATAGTGTTGGTTATATCTCCTCTAGCTGCACTGCAAACAAAGTATAGCTCCAAAGTGTGTTTACAGCTGTTTGTTTTAAGCCATGCTAGCAACATGACTCTAGGGATTGCAATGCCAGTCCACGAGTTTGGTCCAGACTGAAAGAGCTCAACAACTACTGGATGGACTGACTTTGTTATTAGTGTAGCTGTTGTTGTGCTGCTAAAACTATTGATTGTTTTGGCTTCAGTAACATTGTAGCTGCCATTGCTTTGCATATTCTGTATGTGGAATTGTACTGTGTTACTGTGTGTTCTCTTTC
>JAVQJF010076748.1:0-17568 GCA_036023855.1 Gadopsis marmoratus | reverse complement strand
CCACTACGTACAAACACACAGTTCCCACCCTGGAGGGTTACATCAGTATATATTTAGATTTGCTGAAATCTCAGGCTGAGACATTTTTACTAGATATCACTTTGGTGATCCCTTGACCTTTTCCTCTAGAGCCACCACCAGGTCATCTTTCCCTGTTTGTCCAGTCCAGACTAGCGTCAGCATGTAATATTGTCATTCATTATCAAGTAGGACGTCTCAGAGCACGGCTATAGACTTCAAGTCCTGTTTGTTACTAGTGTTCTTTTCTTTTCACTCTCACCTTCCCACCTTCACATTTGTTTGCAGCTTTACCAGTTTCTGTCTGGACCACAGTTAAGTTTGAAATGCCATGTGGCCTGAAGACTCATCAGACTACATGAGTCACAGATCAGGAAAGCACGAGTCTGATACAGCTAACACTCATCTTCAGGGACCACATCATTTTAAAAATATCGATGTATGAAATAGATACTGTGTATATATATATATATATATATATATATATATATATATATATATATATGATGAATATGAAATTTCACTTTGTTTATCTGCATTTATTCATCAGTTTGTCAGGACTCTTCCACAGACAGACTGTGATGGAAGCCATTCTCATTCCCCACATGTCCACCAGTTTCCTCAGTGAGTTTGGAAAAAGGCTTCAACTGTTTCGGACTGCATTGCCTCGTAGTTTACCCAATCATACCAAGACATTAATCAACTACTAATCCTCTTTTTTGCCCTGCAGCAATATTACAAAAACATACGGTAACCAATCATGAATTGTCTATCATTAATTTGACAGTGGCCTCATTTGTGTAATTCCTCAGAGTGATAAAGAATCCGAGTCTCAAAGGGAATCATTATCCTGAATACACATCAAAGTCCACTTTCCATCTACTCATGTTCATATTTCAGATGTAACAACTTCGCAATGTACAGCAAGATGAGTCTACGGCCAGGCTAGCAGCGCTATACACAAAGTACTTGTGAGGCTAATGCTAATAACAGGAAGTGATGAATCAGGACTTACAAACTCTCCCAGCACACACCCTGTTGAACAGCAGTGTTCAATGTTCAGCAATGGCATCACTTGGTATGAAACTCCACAGGTAATTATAACATTTCAACTTGACATCTTTTCAATTCAATTCAGTTTTATTTATATAGCATCATATCATAGCAAAGTTATCTCAGTCTTCAATCTTTTGACCCAGAGATATACAGAAAACAATGCACATCATCATTACTGCCAGTTGGACACACAGACCAGCACGAGCATCGCTGCAAAGCCACAGAGCAGCATCAGTCCAGGTCTGCCACACAAGAGGTTTCCCCAGATGTAATACCCTGGTCCAGTGATCACAACAAGGATCAAGCCATCAATCCATCTATTTAAACCCCCCACCATGCTCTCTTTAGACCTATACAACCAAGGTCCAGTGTATCTCAAGTTTCAAGGTTATAACAAGTATACAAGTATAACAACAGCGAAATGCTTTTCTGGAGAGCTCCTAGCCTGTGCTGCTATATACACAATATAAAAAACACTGTCAAGTAAAAAGTAATAAAATATGGATAAAAAATACAGACAAAATAATTTAAACTTAGTAGCAGCAAATATGGATAAGAAGTATAGATATAGTAGCAGAGGTTGGACACAGCCATGTGCATACTTAGCATATATATATATGTGCAAAGAGTGGTTTCTGTCCATAGTGAAAGATGTCATTGGTATAGATGTAGATATTGAGGGGGCACACTGAGAGTTGAAGAGGGGTTGCAGGAGCAGCGGAGTTGGAGTGGGGGGGGTGGGGGGGGTTGTAAGTTGTCCATCATGTGATGCCATTTAGGACTCAGATTGCATGAGGATAGAAGCTCCTCTTGAGTCTCTCGCTCCTTGCCCTGTAGCTGCAGAGGCGTTTCCCAGGCCTCAGCATTCTGAACAGGCTGTGCCCTGGGTGGCTGTGGTCTTTCCTGATGCTGACAGCCTTGGACTTGCACCTCCTGTAGTAGATGTCCTGCAGGGCTGGTAGAGAAGACCTGATGATGCGTTCTGCTGAACATACCACCTGCTGTAGAGCGTTCTGTTCCTGCGCGGTACAGTTAGTACTTTCATGCTATGAAGAGCCAATGGTATACTGCTACTGTTCACAGAGTTTAAGGCAAACAATTTGTTGTGTGATGAGGGCGGAAAACTTTACTGGCAGCAGTTTCGGCTCAGTGTACATAATGACAAATAACAGAGGGAGTTCCCTGGAGGTGCGGCGGGGCTGATAGAGACTTAAGGTAAATGTCAGGAAGACAAACTGTCTGTTTGGTGTCATCTGTGATGGTCATCACTGCTTCCTGTTTGGTATTTTAGCCTGGTGACAATGTTTTGAAATGGTTTCAAATGTGAACTGAATCCCACAGTTGAAGAGGAAAATGTTTTCCCGCATGGCGTCAACGTGCAAAACATCTTCCATCTCCATGGTGACTTCACTTTAAAGAAATAGTTTGACACTTTGGGAAAAACCCAATCTCATGTCTCTACGCTACATATAAAACTACAAACAACAGCTGATTAGCCTGGTGTAGTGTAAAGACTGGAAACAAGGGGACTGTTGGTGTGTTTATATAAACCATTCAAATACCAGTGTTTTACGTGCTGCACTACTTTTTGGTCGGGTGCAGTGACTTCCTGGAGTCTCCTTTGGTTGGATGGAGCCAAACCAGCTGTTTCCCCCTACTTCCACTTTTTATGCTATGCTAAGCTAAGCTAATCAGGTGCAATAGTAGCTTCATCTTTAACCTAATGTCATGAGACTGGTATCAATCTTCCCATTTTAACTCTCAGCAAGAAAGCAAATGTGTGTTTCCCAACATGTCAAACTTTGCCTTTAAATTCAGCTCTTGGCTTTGGCTTTAACTTACTGCACCTCCAAGATATCTACTGTTTATTTCTATATTGTTTGTAGAAACACCTGTATGCATTATGTCTCCCATGATAAAGGCTGGCAAAGGAATGGGGCAAACAGCAGCTGTCCTCTTCATACAATTATAGATTCATAAAAGTGCAGTGACTGAAGCCAAGCCAATTACATTCATCAAAAGCTTTCAGTGGATTTGTGGAAAGGCATCATGCCTGCTGACAGTTACCACTGTAACTAATGCAACACAGCACTTAACTATGCAGAAAGTGCCCGAGAGGAGGCCATCTCCTGCCTCTGTCAGGTAAAACCCACAGGTCTCACATTCTGGTGATTCCTCTGTTCGTTTGCATTGTAATTCCAGGAATTACACGGTGCACCATGGGATGAGAGAGTCAGGCTCTGTGGACGTATTGGCTTGTTAGCATGTGTGCAACACGTTTAACTATTCAGAGTGCTTGGGTGAACTTTTTTTAAATAATAAAGGCAAACACAGTGTGTGCTGCTACGGCAAGATGGTAAAGGTCAAATCTGGCACATCAGCTTTGAGATGTAAATGGGAAGCCTGGTGACTTTGTGACTTTCTAACAGCAGTGGCCCAGAGCATGAATTAAATATTGTGTTTAGACATTAGAGTGATGGAAGAAGTACTCAAATTACAACTACAACAATGTAATATTTCTATTCTAAGTACGTAGGGACTGTTTGGGTGGCTTCCTTCCAGCAAGTTAGCAGCATGTGACCTGGTTATGGTGGCATTTTGAAAGGTAATCATCTGTTTTATCTAGTTTAGTTTTAGAGGGTTTACTGAACAGAATGATGTCATTGCCTACCCCAGTGTTAAATTTGTTTTGGACAGATTAAATTAGAAAAAAAAGCAATCTGGAGGCTGTTTCTCAGGAGCAGAAAATCCCTCTGATTATAAATATGAATCATGTTAAAAAATGTAAAAATTAAAGCGAGAGAGAGAGAGAGATGCTCTTATTTAGAGTATTCCTCTGGGTAATCTCAGTAACGAGTGGTCATCAGTCTGAACAGCATGCCTGTGATGAAGCATACAAAGGACAACAAAGGAAGTCTATGTACGCTGGCAGACGTCCGAGCAGTAGAACACTGATAACTCAAAATAAGCGGCAGTACAAAACTGTGCTTCAGCCAGCCAGTTCAGTAATGCTTTTACACGAACTGCGGGGTGTTTTCTGCTGAAAAGTCTTCTGGTACACAAAAAGCAGGCACTCTATGTTTGTAGCAGCACAAACTAACAAGAGCCTCTTAAGACCTCAGCATGCTTCACGTGAAGTGCTTGTCAGGTCGTCTGACATCGTCTGAAACCCTCTTTCCAAGGCAGGAATAAGGAGAGGCCAGTTGGACAATTTCTGCAAGTTTCTGAAACAGACAATTCGACAAGGCTTTGCACTTTACGCGACGACTGGCCAGGTGTGCAGGCGCAAAACAGTAGACAGGGTTCAGGCTCTCTTCTTTCATTCTTCAAGCAACTACTTCCATCACTTTTTCTCCTTTACAGCTGAGTGCAACACCATGAATGCAAAAAAGAGAAACTGTATGAAAGTGTGTGCAGTTATTTGCATATAGAGTATATACAATTCATTGCAAAAGACACAGAATTCCTTGAGTGAGGATGTGGGATGCAGCCAGGAGGAGGTTTATGGCCTTTGGGTGTTGCTATTCAAAACATCCACAGTATAAACACTTTTGCCTTTACACGCGGTCAGACGACACCTAATCCGACTTTACAGTCATATGACTAAGTTCTTTTGAAGCATACATAGGCCTTTACAATATAACAGTCCATCAACACCACAAGCAACAGCCTCAAAGAGATTAATGAACACATCTGTCACAGTCTTATCATTTCAGTCTCAACAGAGAAATTAGCACGATCAGCAACCAAAGAAAATGTCCCCACACACCTCAGGAGAAGTCATATGCAAACTAACCGTTAGGGTAATGCTCCACATGTGCTGTCTATAACTGTCTTTAACATGATGTCTGTCTTTCTAGGAATTAAATATCAACAATTGTAATTTGACATATGTGTCAACCGCAACCCTATTCTCTACCTTTGTTTGAGTGCTGGTTCTATTCGGTATGAGCATTTTGGGTTTGCAGTGAATGGCCTGCTGACATGTTCCCTTGGTATGTTCAACAAAATGTAAAACCAAAAGAGTTTTATATGGACACAGTTTGTAGGACACCTCAGGGCTGATATAAAGCGTATCTGCATGATAATCTGAGAACAGGAGTTTAACGTTTGGAGCTGAAACATACAAATTCACCTAATACAGGTGGTGTGCATTGGCACCAACTCAGTTTTCTCTCCACTGCCTGCAAATGTAAGCTCTGTTCAGATAAAAGGAGATTCAATTCTATTTTATAATCATGTAAGGGTCCTCCATCTGCACCTCCATCACGCAGAAGCTGGGGGTGGAGCCAAGGCTCATAAAAACATCTCTCATTGTACGTGAATTATATTCCCATAACAGGCAATTTATCATCCAGACTATAATGTCAAACAAGCAGAATGCTGTTAATCTCCTGGTATAAACATTTTCACACTGGCCTTGCAACAAGCACTTGGCCATGCTGCTGAAAATGTGCTACTGGGAGGAATCCAGGAGTAAATATCCGGGCCCACATCATTAAATATTTGAAGACTCCTTTCTCTTTTCTGTTTAATGCCTAGTAGATGCTAGATATCTGAGATTTACACCTAAGAAAGGATATAGATGAGAATAAACATACCCAACCCCCCTACACTTAACCAGACTAAACATTAAGTATATGCCAAACCTGGCAGAGGAACAATGAACGGTGTGCATGCAGTGATGCACGTAACCTCCCAAGTCCGTTGCCGTTGTCTTTTTGTAGCCTTAACAAATCCAAAAGAAGGGCTGCACTGTAAGAAATTCACTTTACCGCTTTCACGTAAGATGCAATCGTTAGCATGCCAGCTAACTACCCGCAGTAGCAATAAAGGTTATTTGTAAAGACACAACAGCTTTCTGATTGTCTGTCTCCTATTGTACAATAACATCTTTGTCAACCACCTGTAAGTGTTCCCCTTGCCGCCCCCCCCCAGTTTCCCCAGTTACGTCAGAGCTGCACGACCTTGTCTGTGCTTATAGTGATGACAAATTAGTAACCTAAGTGCCCTTAGATATGGAGCTTCTGAGTCACATGAAGGCTCTAATGAACAGTTGGAAAAGGAGAGGAATAGATTAACAGACAGGGAAATATTACATGGAAATGGAATTTTGGTCTCAAGGGATGTCACGGTCCTGTTCATCAATTTGAACGAAGTGCAGAAGAAGCTGTTTTGGATGACTGGAAAAGCTCACGTTATTTGACCTAAGTCATTAGTGTTCTCAGACGCCGATGTCAGACTAACGTTGCGGGATTTGGATCTGACTTGTTGGGGTGTCGACTTTCTGCCGGACTAAAGATCTGGCTGTTGCCTTTTTTTTAGCATTCCAGCTGATTCAGATTCACAACATTTGTTTGATTTTACCCATTAAAGGTAAACAAGTTATTAGTGGATGCGGACACCCCCAAGGTTTTTCGGGTGCGTCAGCAGCACTACAAGAAAATGTAGGAGCTTTTGTATTCCACAAAGGGAGTTCTTTACTTCAGTATGTGGATGAGATGCTCGTATGTTTCACAACTGAGGAAAACTGTGTCAGAGATACAGATACAAATGCCCTGCTAAAATATTTTACTTCGCAGGGTCATAAAGCGTTGTAAAGTGCACTATTTAGGACATGAGATCTCTCATAACAGACGGACGACTGGAAAAGACAGAATTCATGCAGTGTTTTGGGGAAGCAGAGGCTACTGTAGACAGTGGAAACTGGCTCAGCCACTTTCAGACATGGCACATGCAAACGGACACATTCGTGCAGTCAGCACATGACGTTAGCAGAAACTAAATTAAAAGAAGCATTGCCTTACTCTGAAGAGGTGTAATGTGTTGAATCCAGCTACTTTTCTTCCTACTGAAGTTTATGGTGAACCACATGACTGTCGAGCAGCTATCAAAGCAGCTGCAGCATCTTTCCTCCGTGCCTCTCCTCCACCCTGATCTGATTTATTATGTAGATGGATCAGCTAGACGAGTGGATGGAGTAGAATTGGTTGATTATGCAGTTGTTAGCGATCATGAGATAGTTGAGTCTAGAAGGCTTCATTTGTCTGCTCAGGGAGCTGAACCTTTTGCTTTGAAAAGTGCGTGTATCCCTGCTGCTGGACAATCTGTCAGTAAGCTACACTGATAGTAGATATGCTTTGGTGTAGTCAGTGCATGATTTTGGAACCTTGTGGAAGAACAGAGGGTCCCGTACTGTGCGAGGAACACTTATTCGTCACCATCATTTTGGTAAAAAATGTTCATGATGCTGTTTTACTCCCATCTCAGATCGCTGTTTGTAAATGCCAGGCACACACTAAAACAGGAGCGGTTGTTTCTAAGGGAAATTCCTTTGTGCATTCTGCAGCTAAATCTTCCACCGCCTCTCCTGCATCACAAGCATTGCAAATGCATTTTGATATTACTGAGGCTTCAACATCTTTTGATCCCGGACGAAACCCCAGATATGTCGTGGAAACCTGCCTATACTCTTAAAGTTGAACTAAACACAGGGTTGTACAATACATCTTTGTACAATATCTGTATGTGTTTCCTGTGTTTTGTTCAACTTTATAGTATACAGTATATATTGTCTTTATTTTATTCTGTTTAGATTTTTTTGATATTTGTATGTGTTTTGTGAGTATAGTGTGAAGGGGACTACAGCTTTCATTTCAATGTACATTTGTACCTTGAACCTGGAATGATTTCTATTCTAAGTGTGTTTTATAATACCAGGGCCAACTGCCCTTAAATACACAATGTCCACGTCTTCTACAAATGGTGAGGATGCTGACTGTTGGCCTGGAACATGTAGCTGTAGGCAGTCTTTTAACACAATATCATGTGTGCCACATTGTGCATATATAAGTTCCTTCTAAGGGCTTCTCTTTTAACCCTTTATCGGGCAAGTGATCATATTTGGTAACTTCCACACATGTCCAAAATAAGGCTCTTCCACCTCTCCGCGAGGCAGCAGAACCACGTGATTTCTCCCAGCCAATCGTGGAAGATCAGGCTAATTTGGACATTTAGATTTTCCAAGTATTTCAATGCCCTATAAATGGTTAAAACAAGTCAACTGGAAACACTGAAAGTCAGGTGGAGTTACAGGTGGAGCCTTAACATTACATTACTCTAGCTATACCTAGAATCTACTTGTGAAAGTCATTATTTCAACTGATAAAACTGCCAGTTGTAGGCTAGAAATGAGAAGCCTGTTTTTATTTACTTCAGTGTGAGTAAAGATTAATAAATAGTAAAAATAATTAAGACTTCTGAGTGGTAAATCTGCCACCATTATCATTGTAGACAGTACCTGCACATGTGCTTGAATGGGAAGATTGGCAGGAAAAGCAACAGTAAAGGGGCCGGTTTAGCTAAACACTAAATGCCTCTTATGGTCAATAATATTGGTGGCTGCCTTCAAGTTATTTTTAAAAAAAAAATTTAAATGATGTATTCATGCAGGGAAGGTTTGACGGACGGTCTGTTTAAAGCATCTACAGTCTGCTGGGATCTGGGGATGGGGGCTAGGCAGAAAAATCAGAGTGGCCCACTGACAGAAGTCACTGCTGTAGTATTCTGTGCTCAGTTCTTGCAAAGAGCATCTGCTGAAAATACAGGTGGCTTTGCTGCAGAGTGAGTCAAAGCTCCCCTGGAAGCCTTGTCAAAACACAAGCGTTTGTTGTTTCTCGTCATTGTAATTTCCTTCGCGTCAGTTGCATCTGCTTTCCTCGCCACCAGATGAGCAGCTGGCTCCAGATGTCAACAACGTGCCCAGAGGAGTTGTAAGACATCGACTACATTCCCTCCAAAGACAGCAGGAAAGAGTGCATAAGAACAAACACCAATCTGCCAATTCAGATTACCCAAATGAGATTTCTGATTTTTAAGACAAACTGGACTCGTATTCATACACAAGATGAGAATTTCAAAGCTGTTGTGAAGACATACAGCGCTGACAGATACCCTAATTAGGTCTATGTCATTTCTTTCCAAATTAATGGAGTGGCTTATAATTCATGTATCATTTACACTACATTGATTAATCATATAGTGAATTGTGGACATGTTTCAAATGATTCTCAAAAGAGCCTCCAGGACGTGGGACTAATAACTGTTCCATCCAACAGGTTGGATCCAGCGGCGTCTGCAGGGTTACAGCACATCATCGTTGTTAATGTTCCTCTGCAGACGGCCATCCAGCCCAACAATTTCCATACCTCACAAAGAAAATGTAAATACGAGACCATTTGTGAGGAGATGATTGCTATTTCCCATCACATTTCATTACAAATGTGCACTGGGAGGTGGCTCCCAGCTTGGCTGCTTCCACTTATATCGCAGCCGAAGTGCCAGCTCATTATAATGCGGCTTTGTTTTTCATGACATATTTAATGTTTCCCCGTATACTGTTGTTCTAATCCAGAGACCTTAAGGTCCTGTTAAAACCCAGCACTGCCTCCAAATGCAGCTTTTTTTAATGAAAGGTGGAACCTTTTTTCCGTGTTACCTAAGGTCAGCAGAGTCCATATATGCTAGAAACAATGGTAAAGGTGAAGAAGTTCCTGTTACGGTGAGACGAGTGACACCTGTAGAATTCTTATGTCAGCAGCAAATGTGCCACTGTTTCAATCCAAAATTAATTGTGTCTAAAAAAAATGTGCTGATTGAATTTCCTTCCTCATAAAACATTTCCATTTTTTACATATTTAAATCCAGCTTTGTTTACTTCCACGTTTACTTGCTAGCAGACTTCTTCTTCCATGGTCCTGCTACCTGTGGATTAGTGGAATAGTGTGAAACCATCGGCAGGACTGTGTGGAATGTGTGTCCTCATGTGTGTCCTCATGTGTGTCCTCATGTGTGTGCACTCATACAAAAACAGCTCCAAGGGGAACCTTTAACTTTGGTGGCCTCACACGTCTCAGCATAGCTCCGCCCAACTTCAACCCGAGCAGAGCTCTAATCATTAGCCAAAATATCTGCAAACGCCTCTGTGGGTGTGCAGGGTGAGCAGCACTGTGTTTTCTGGGAAATAACGGGAATAAAATGGAAACATAGGGGTTATTCGCTCAGGCTATATTTACCATATCATAAGCACACATAGCTGTAAAGTTTTCGAATGGAAAAGGATTTGACTCATTTAACATTGTATTGAACTTTCAGTGAACAACAACAACAACAACAACAACAAATGACCCCCCTCCAAAGAACGATTTCTCTCCAAAAAATACCTTTCCTCCCCATTGCGGTTAAAATTTTACTGAATTTCTATTTAACGGGATGCTGGCAACTTATCTGTACATGTGATGGAAGAGCGCTGAGTGCAGTGCATGTTACAATTCAATTACATGGAAATACCTTTAACCACAACGTGCAATAAGGCCTAGTACTGCTTTTCTGGGTATTTCCCCCTCAAATGAGCTCACTATTAAAAAGGTATGATTTTTATATGAAAATTGTACAAAATTTCCGGGATTACCCAAATTCCAGTGTTTAACTTTACCTTGGAACCAAATTTACCTTGGTTGGAAATTTCCCAACCTTTTGCAAACCTAGAGTTACGAATGGGTCCCCATTTTGTTTGCATAGTACACACATGCAAGCACACAGGTGGCGCTATTTCACATCCTGTCATTGGTTTCAAATGTAAGGCTGTGAAGAAGAAGACTGCTGCACCTGTGACATACAGTACATCCTGAGTGTGGATCGTGTTTAGATTTTAACCCTACTGTGAATCTCTCGCACATGTGCACTTGTTAGGAAGCATAAACAAGTAGTTTTGGTGCCTAACTAACCAAATCTGGACACGGCCCTGACTGCGGACCAGTTTCTTTCAAAGGCCAGTCTCTAATATGTGCAAGCCCAGTCCTGAGAAGAGGTCTAATCAGGCACAATTATTGAAAATAGCTGCGGTGGACCATACATTTTAAAGGGTCAGGGATATTTATTTAAAGGGAAAACTGCATGTTTTAATGCCTTTTTTTTGTACTTATTGTCATTCACCTTGCCTTTTCTGCTTTTGCATCAGTAAGTGGTTTAACTGTACACAAAGTAGTGTATCAAAAAGTTAGAATAATCAAACATTAACTTGAAAAAGTATCCATCTTAATTCCTCTCTCTTCTTCAATCCTCCTAAAAGAATCTTACTAAAAAAATCACTGAAATTCAGTCCTATTAAGTCATGTAATTGTATTTTAAATTGTGTTTTCCACAAACTGTAACGCTAACAGGAGGAGGCTTAAGTCAGTTGCATTGTGAAATGAATTGATTTTAAGAATGGTCTTAAATCAAGGAGAACGGTCTTGTTGTTAATGGAGTGATGATTCTTCTCACTGCGGTAATAAAGATGTCAGAGTGCAAAGTGAGACAATGACGTCTAAAGATGGATGTTCCTTCCATCATTAAGGAGTTCTCCACAGTGACTGACCTTTTTTTCAAGATGACTTTCAGTAGATGAGCAACAGACTTGCAGTTATGTGCAATATAATTTATGGATTCAACCAGCTAGCAGCCAACCCTCTTTGTGTGTTAAAAATTAAAAGGTGCTCTTCAACCTGCCAAATCAAATAAGAGTTAATGATTCCAGAGACGCTGAAATGCCTTTTGTCTGTTTGCTTATTATTACCATTTTTATCTGCCTCACATCACGTGCCGATTTGCTTCAGCACACACACATATCTAATCAGAAAATGAGTTTGGTGCCTTGTGTAAACTGAACAAGGCCAAACCCGGAGAGCCAGACTCTGAAATGCACAGGGATGGATTACATGAAAGCGATAGGATTAATTAAATGCATTCGGAATTGTAGAAAGTGAGAAGTGATTTCCAGATTGTCAATGTTCATGTTGGCAAATAAAAACATACAAACTAAGATAAACCATACTGTGCATTTATTGATGACTGGACCACACAGACAGGCGGTGTAAGTCCACAAGCAGTAAATCCTCCTCGGCTTCTCAGCCATGAAACATATCCAAATGAGTTCAAGAACAGGAAGTAGTATTTCAGATGTTCAGATGCAATTTATTAAAAATAAATGTTGATTTCTACCATTTTAAAACAACGTAGTTAAACTACGGCTAAAATCTATTCCTCACCCGGAAGCATCTCCATCGAGCTGAGAAGAAAAGTCTCAAATGAGCAGCTAGGGAGGCATCACCTACACATTCTATCTTCTGCAAATTAATTTGATTTGCAGCTGCAATTCTCTCGCCAACAAAGAGCTCCTCCCCTCCTCACGCCATCTTTCCTGAATAGCAAGAACTTCACATGTGATCATTTGCTGGCGTCCTTTGCTGGTGACCAACCTGCTGTCCGTACTGTGTCTGCCTGTGACTCAGCTGTGCATCTACAAAAACAAGAAACGTGGGTAACGCTACAGCCCGCAACGTACTGTGTAATTACAGCGGAGTTACAGTGTAATGTTTGTGTACTTACGGTGTACCAGTACCGTACGTACCAAGTAGGTACGGGGGAGCACAAGGGGGTAACAATTCGGGATTTTACAAAGACGTTATACTGTAATTTTTTTAAACTACCGGTGTCTGTTCTGTTATTACAGAGTATTTACTGAGTAAGAATCTGGACATCTATTATGTTAATGTAAACAGGTATAATCATAGTCAAGCTGCTCAGCGATCGAGTTCAATGCTTGTTGGCGTTAGAAAGTGGTCATTTGTCTTCAAAGGATTGGCTGCTCTATTTTGTTTCTAAAGGTGTCATTTTTTTATGCTCCTTTTCACACTTGTGACAGACAAGAGTGGGTTCATTTACACCAAAAGGTGAGCTTTCATGCTACAGGCAGGCAGGCCGGTCCGAGCTACAGGAGCTCCAGGGAACATACAGAGGGTGCGAGAACATGGAAATCAAGCACACGACAACCAGCATGAACCGACACAGAAGTAGGGAAGTGGCTGATGAGGAAATCTGGGACAGGTGTGGATAATCAACGACTGGGGTAGACACAAGGACAGGAATTGAAATGACAAGACAGGTTAGAATTTCAAAATAAAACAGCATTCGCAGACTAACAGGATGTAACAATTCAGTAAATTGCAAGCTGAAGGTATTTTCTCTGCATGAAACCCAGCAATTAACTACAAATACCATCTCTCCACCCATTACTTTTGTATCCTCCCTTATTCATAAAGCATAGAGGTGCATGACAGAGTGTGAAATAAAGTTGGGCTTGGTATTCCAAAGAGGGTTGCAGTCATTGGAACATTTGGTATCGTTTCATCTGCACACATAACAATCAGCAAGTAATGTTGCACCATGCTGCGATTGAAAGTCCTGCTGTGTTTATGTTATGTCAATTATGTTAATTAATTCATTAAGTAATGCTATTAAAGGATTATTGGTGTCTAATCCACAGCAGATGTTACAGCCCACCAACAGTTGAAATCAGTTATGCAAGATGTCAGATATCCATGCTGCCGAAACAAACCTTCATAATAAATGTTTGGCCACTTTGTGGCAGCAGATCAAGCTGTAAACACAACATTGGCATATAAAATGTTTGTGGCGAACAAACTATGCGCGTATTTACACATCCAGCAGACACAGACCGACATTAGCATCCATTTGAAGTTTGAGAAGTCCATCCAAGTTGTTTCTAGCCACCGGATGAATGTGAGTCCATAACGTTCACCAGCTAGTTACTAGCTCTGTCTGCCTGCCCGTTAGTGCTGGGCAGGCAGCATCCAGCGGCTTAGTTCACTGGAAACAGCTGTCTGCTGCATCTGGAAGGGAGAACGATCGGCACAATGGGAGTGAACCAAAACAGTAGAGTTGCCAAAACAATGAGCTGAAAGACGCCAAAATGGTGGGTAGAGTGTTTGGCTTTTTAATTCGCGGTGGGTTTGTGACTCATTTCATTTTATGTTTGGATGTTTCATCCATTGTTAAAAGCTCTAAAAACGTCTCAGTCAGCTTCTCACAGTAGCTAGGTTTCCATCCAATGTCCAAATGTATGCGATTAAAAACGTTTGCAGCAATTGATTCACTATATGATGGCAGTTGTTCTCATGTGTTTGAAATGATATATAAGGAGGTTCATTTTCCAAACATTCACTTTGATTGCTCCTTATACAGAAATATTGCAGCTCCAACCGCATCATTCCAATTTACATTTTGAATAAAAATCCCGTTATAAAATACAGGATATTCATCTTTTTACAGTGACAAAGTGTTTCCAACAAGCCGGGCCCTACTTGACTTTTAAAGGTTTTCAGATATTCGCACCAAGCTGGAACTATTTAATCACATTAACATTTTGGACACAGACCAGCTGCACTGTGTAAACTGGGGGTCGAGCGCTCTGTTCAAGGGCACCTTCACCATAATTGTTGAAAAGGTTTAATATTATTCAAGAAAAAACCTCTACCTCAAATTTGATTTGGACAGAGACAAGTGAAGTTTTAATCATTAAAATCAAGATAATATTGATAGACTGAAAAGTGAAAGCAGCCTCCAGGAATATGAAGGTATTATTGGTGCAAAGCAACTGAGCAGTTGTAGTTGTAGACAATAGTCACACGTGTGTGTACATGTGTGTATCAGTAAATTTGAAGTCAGAGAGAAAAGAATTCTACAGGTTTCCTACTCTGTAAAGCATTTTTCTCTGTGACTTCAAATGTACTGAAACACATGAGTGACTATTGTCTACGACTACAAATCCCACTGTCACAGGTGCTCAGCTGCTTTGCACCAATAATACCTTCATACAGGAACAGCATGCCGCTAAACAGTGAAATGGAACAGGATGCTGCACAGCTTAGAAGAAGGATGGCATTAAAAGTGTTTTCATTAAGTCAGGTCAGGAGACACAAGTTCTGATTGATCATGACCTTTCCAATCAGGAAACGCCTCTTGAATAAGTGACAGAGACATTTGAAATTCAATTGCCAATGAATACTTAATACTGAATTCATAACAAAGGCGGTTGATTTATTAATGTAGCTAGGTGTCGAATAGGGAAAGTCTACTTCTTCGCTGCTCGATAGGTGCTTACATCCCCATGTGTTATCCTCCTCTGACACTCTGGATGAACTGACACTGACTGACAGTAAACACATTCTAAACGCTGAAAAGGCTTCTTTTTTTTCTAAGTGAGCAACTCTTTAGTTTCCAGGTTATAATCTAATCTGGTAATTTAACCTGTCAAACAGAGACCAATAGATTGTAGATATCTTAAATTGCTGTTAAAATCAGTTTATCTTCTTGTTCCTCCAGTTGGAAGTCTGAGCTTCACTGTGCAGAGTGACGTCTGTGCAGTTTGACACTAGTTTTCACGTTCGTCTGCAGAAAGTGGAAAGTTTCTATTTGCTCACTGAAAATCCCATTTTCGATGGCGCGCCTACAAGCAGGATTTGTGACATCACAAGTAGTTTGGAAGTCAACCCTGGCCCAAGATTCAACTTGTGAAAGTGTGAAACTTGAAGCCTCCAGCCTGAGAATGGACTTCACAGTGAAGCAGGAAACAGCTGTTGTCCAGCAGTTCAACTTGTATTTAAAGACTCTGGATTTTTAATGAGGGAGAAGGAGTAGATGTAATTATTTCAATAATTTTAAGATAATTGAACTTTTTTTGTGAAAGGAACATATCAGATACAAATTATTATTCAAAGTTCATATACATGTTAAAACATGTCTGGAGGGGATCTGTAATGTTAAACATTGCGTGATGACTTCGCAGCGGCCTGTACGTCACTGTCAGGAAGAAGTGAGGGCAGGAAGGACTGTAAGTGTCTGGCTGACCAATAAAAGTCTGTGATATGCTGTTTAGTATGCAAATAGGCACCGGTTGTGTGCAACTAGTGTAGATGTTGACTGGATTTCTGCTTGTTGCTGTTTCCATTTTAATAGGTTCACAGTTTAGCATCTGAATAATTTTTGTTACTCACATATTCTCTGTAAAGCCAATTTGATAACAATAGAAAAAAGGATTGCTGTGGAGCTTAAAAGCCAGTTAATGGTTTCCGGGTCTGTGTGGCGAGGGTTTCGTCTGCTGTATGTACTGTATTCACCTTCCTTGGTTCTATTCTAGTTTTTTTTTTCTGACTTTCTTCTTCTTGCTGTCAGGAGGTCGTCATCATGTTCTTTAGTGTGCATCTGTGGAACGTGTCTGCATCCACATACCACCGATGGTAGTATGCATAGAAGCACCTGTGTGTGTCCGTGCTGTGCTGAAAGGTCTACAGCCATGGCTGCACATTAGTGCTTTGAGCTAAATGCTAAAGTCACAATGTGCTTGGCCCTCACAATGACAATCCTAATGTGGCACTGAGTGTTTGAAAAGGCAGGGAAACTCTAGCCCCCCCAATTTTTGTAATACTATGCAAATGTGATACCATTATACTGTGAATTTTCTGTGTTAGTCTGGCAGTAGGCCATTAATTTATGTCTGCTATTCGTATTATGGTCAGTAGGTGGTGCTCTGGGCATTGCATGACAGTAACGCTGGTAAAACAGTAGAAGTAGTCAGCATGTTTTACTTTTATGCTTGTTTTGCAGAAATGAAATGTGTGACACCAGAGTGAGCCTGGGTTCATTCTTATATGTGTAACACTAAAATGTTGATGTTACCACGATCACATCTACGTTTAGCATTTTCTAAAAGCACTAAACACCCACGTTAAACAGCCTGCTGCTGAGGCTGATGGGATTATTCGCTTTGCAGGTATTTGGTGATAAACTAAAATATGGGGGAACATCTTTTTTATCTGATAATGGTGCTGGATGAAAAGTGAGGGGACCAACAAGGGTCCAGTCCATCCCGAGGGGGATCTGAATGCCTGTTCCCCATTTTGTGGCTAAGTGGACTTTTTAGAAAAGATTATAGTGTCAAAGAAAAAAACGAAGTTGAATATTGTCACTAATTCACATTAAGATGACTTTTGATAATGGTTTCTTCTTTCTGTATCGATCAATTCTACAGCTATTATTCTGTCCGTCGTGCAAAGATAAAAGAACACATTTTTTGGAAGCACTAAGAGACAGTTCAGTATGTATCTGGGAGTGGTTTGTCTCATAAGTCGGTATGGGAATATACAAACATTATTGGGTTAGTGAGGGGAGCTCCTCCTCAGCTTTAATAATATTTTCTTTGGAGCTTTTTGACTAAGACAAAAATTGCAACACCCTCCCCCCAAATATCTTAAAATAATATAGCAGTGAATTGGTACAATTTTTGATTAGTAACTTTAACAGTTAGAGTTACGTGTTCAATGTAGCCATGATGACACAAAGTGGTAATTTTAACCCAGAACATGATCTTTCCCTAACCTTAGCTAAGTCGTTTTTACACTGTGGTGTTTTCTGTTATTCTTCCATCAACTCAACTCATGCACAATAATCTTTATGTATTGTGAACATCAAAGTATGACTACAGCTGGATAGGGAGCAGGGAGACAGTTAAGCTACCCATTTGTCCCAGTGGCCAGTCGCTGTACTGCAACAAAATAAAATCCCCTGTGGCCTAAAAAGCTTTTTCCCCATAGACCA